>APFE031137917.1:0-48273 GCA_000404065.3 Pinus taeda
TGGCTCTTCATCTTCTGATTCCTCCTCTGCTACAGAGTCTGATTCTTCCTCCTTTAGTTCAAACTCTATCTTCACAGGTTCCTTTGGTGGACTTCATGTTTAATAACATCTTTCACCTCTCTGAACACCACATCTCGACTGTACACAACCTTCCTTGTTACTGGGTTCCAAAGCTTATAACCCTTTAAACCATCCTTATACCCAATAAAGATGCACTTTTAAGATTTTCTATCCAACTTGGTTCGTTTCTCCTTTGGAACATGTACATATGCATCACATCCAAATACCCTCAGACATGAAAGAGAGGGTTTCTTACCAATCCATACTTCTTGTGGAGTCTTATCCTCCAACACTGATGAATGTGACTTGTTGACCAACTAACATGTAGTATCCACCACCTCTGCCCAGAATTCTTATGCTAACCCGGCACCACTGAGCATGCGTCTTGCCCTTTCCATCAACATCTTGTTCATTCTTTCTGAGACTCCATTTTGCTGAGGTGTATATGGAGTAGTCTTCTGCCGTGCTATACCACACTTCTTACAAAATTATTCAAATTCCTTGCTGCAGAATTCTCCACCATTATCTGTCCTCAACACCTTTATCTTCTTCTCTGTCTGATTTTCCACCAGAGCCTAAATTCTTTAAACCTGTCAAAGACTTCAGATTTCTTCTTAAGGAAATATATCCATGTATTCCTTGAGAAGTCATCTATAAATGATACATAGTACACAGACTTACCCAGTGATGGAACTTTCACTGGTCCAAACACATCACTGTGCACAAGCTCTAATATTTGTTTCGTCCTCTTACCACCAGAGGGGAAACTCACCCGATTCTGCTTCCCATATACACAATTTTCACAGAAGTCAAAATCCAGAGAGCTATTACTCATACCTTCGACCATACCTTTACCATGAAGTATTCGAAGGCCCTTCTCTCGAATATGTCCAAGCCTTTGATGCCACAGCATGGTCTTCTCTCTAGAGACCACTAGATTTTCTGCTCCATTTTCAAGAACCATAGAACTGTTGCACCCATCAACAACAGTGCTACCTTGTAGCTTGTACATAGTTCCAATCCAAACTCCCCGAATCAATACCAGTGCTCCTCGAACCATCTTGCATGTATCCTTCTCGAACACTGTCTTTAAACCGACATCATCCAACTTGCTTACAGAAATCAGATTTCTGGCCAACAAAGGAATATGCATAACACCCGGAAGGGTTCTAACCCTTCCACCTTGCAAATTCAACTTTACTTTTCCACGACCAATGATTCTAGCCTTCCTATAATCTCCTAAGAAGACATCACCACCATCGTATTTCTCATACTCGCAGAACCACTCTCTATGGGGAGTGAAGTGAAAGGATGCACCTGAGTCAATCAACCATGCCTCATGATCTACATGTGTACTTGAAGAAGCCAAGTCCACATCCCCACCTTCATCTGAGGTGGTTTTTGCCTCTGCAGAAGGAGCATCATCAGATCCCTTTCCTTTATCAGGAGCTTTAGATTTACACTCCCTTCTGAAGTGCCCTTCCTTTCCGCATTTCCAGCACACCACCTTTGTAGGTTTCCTGGAGATTTAGATCTCCCACTCGATGACTTATTTTTGTTTCTGTTCTGGGACCGTCCTCGTACAGACAAGGCATCACCATTCTGGTTGTCCATATTTTTCCGTCTCATCTCCTCCGTCAGCAAGGCTGAGACTATTTCATCAAAATGCAAAGCAGTTGCATTGCTACCTATTGCAATAACCAGACTATCACATGAATCTGGTAGAGAACACAACAAACTGATGCACTTATCTTCATCTGAAATTTTAATATCAACAGATAATAACTGACATACCACAGTATTAAACGCATTCATATCCTTTGTCACTGAGTCTCCATCTTTCATCCCCAGGTTATACAGCTTTCTCGACAGGAACAGTTTATTCACCAGAGACTTAGATTGGTACAAAGTCCCTAACTTGTCCCACAGAGCCTTCGACGTAGCTTCCCCTGATACATTCAACAACACTGAATCTGGGACACACAATCGTATTGTGCTCTTTGCCTTCCGATCCAATTTCTTTCGTTCTTCATCGGTCACTCCCGTTGGTTTAGTACCCGGATCTACCGCGATCCACTGATCTTTATCCACCAAAAAATCCTCCATCTTGAGTTTCCACAACTCAAAACTTTGGCCATTGAACTTCTCAATCTCTATCTTTCTGTTGCTCGCCATCTTCTTTCACCACCAGAATCGATCTCGCAGATCTCCCACTGAACAGGGTCTACCACAGGCCCGAGCGAAACCCCTGAGAAACAAAGGCGTCCCATTGAAGCCAAAACAGCTCTGATACCAAATGTAGGTTTTAACCCCGTACAAAAATTACCTGCATATGAATTCTAAATCACAGAAAAAATAAACAATGCGAGAGCATAACACATAAAAACACATATGCACAGAGATTTCCCCTGGATCCGAAAACCGAGACTACCAGCTTGATTTTTCATTATGTTCCTTTCAATGTTACAATACATATTTATACATGCCGAAGCATCCAATACCATGGACCGAAAAACCATCGCGTCCAAAACCATGGACCGAAAAACATTGTGTCCAAAAAACATGTGCGAAAATCATGCACAAAACCATAGGTGGGTCTGCCCAACCTAAAATAGGGCCCAAAACCAAATTTTCCGGGGCGCTGCCCCGGACCCCATAAAGTGGGGTTATGCGTACCCCTCAAACCCCCTGTTAACTATGTGGAAAGAATATAACACAACCCAACATTACAGGGGTACTAGATTTTTTGGTACAATAGGACTAGCGGTAATGCTAGGATGATGTCAGATGTATGCTCCCATTAAAGTTGGTTTTGACTTTCTTTGAATTTTGGAAGTTGTTTTGAGTGGTTCTAGTCAAGCATAGGCAAGAAAATCCATTTATTAAATTCCCTTTTCATTTATAAAATCAAATATATTTTTTTTAATCTGGCACTTATTTACAATCCACAGGTCTAAATTACACATAATTCTCAAAAAACATACCAACCATGTTAGAGAAACAACCCTGATAATGTAATTTATGTGTGCACAGAAACTCAACTAAAATTCCAAACAGTGCTAAGAAATTTACATTCAAAAAACTTGGCAATGCTCAAAAAATCACTAGACCTTTATCATTTTTTTCATCGCAAAAACAATGTTGTATATGATATGAATGATATATCAAAATTCAGATCACAACTAGGTATGTACATTCCTAATTTCTTGCAGCAAAAAAAATTGGAATCTATGACCATCATGAATAATAAAGGAGAAATCTTCCTCATTTATATCCAATTTCATTTTCATGAACAAATCTATCTCAATTCACTATAATAAGGAGGAAGTTGATGGGAGTTTTATGTAGTTCCTTCATGTTTTCTGTTCAGGGATCTTAGCTTCATTATAGGTTTTTATTGTTTTTCTCCATCACCATAACTTATGTTATGGGCATATGCCATGGTTTTTTTGGTTATGGGTTAAATCTTTATATATGATGGTAGACAGATTGATTTTTCCCCATTGGCGTTGGTACTACTATAGAAATAAACCAAATATAAAGACACCTTTCAAAGTTCTCAGGTGATTAGCGTAGTGCACTATCATTGGCATTTTGCATTGGTCTTAACTTTCCACAATAATAAAATCAAGAAGTGAAACTACATTTGCATCAAGCCATCTCATTAATTATAATGGATGCATATTGAAGAACAACGTTCTCAAAATGATAGAGAATTGTTTAGGAACACTTTTTTTCATTTCTCCAGTAAGCATATGTGTTGATGAAAAGAATTGACCCATATACATTAGGTATTAATCATATGTGTTAGCATAGATGAACAACCCATATACCTACCAAGTAAAGAATGAAAACGGTCTATAAAAGTAACAAGCTACAAAAAGAGAGAGGCCAAGCATAAATAAACCAATATTAGGTGCAACTAGCATGGAGGGAGCCAGCTACCAAAATAGGAAAAGGATAAAGAACAAAAGGGAAACTCCATATTAATCCGATATCTTTTTTTAATCTGACACTCATTTACAATCCACAAATCTGAATTACACATGGTTCTCAAAAACATACTAAGCATGTTAAAGAGCCAACCTTGAGAATGTAGTTTCTGTGATGCACAGAAACTCAACTCAAAGTCCAAATAGTGCTAAGAAATTTACATTCAAAGAACTTGGCTATTCTCCAAAAATCACTAGACCTTTATCACGTTTTTAATCCCAATGAAAAGGTTTTATATGATATGAATGATATATCAAAATCCAGGTCACAACTAGGTATGCACATTCCTAATTGCTTCTGATAAAAAAAAATTGGAATCTATGAACATCATTAAAAATAAAGGAGAAATCTAGCTGGTTTATATCCAATTTCATTTTCATAAACAAATCTATCTCAATTCACTCAAATAGGTATGGATTCGAAGGGAGTTTTATGTAGTTCCTTCATGTTTTATGTTCATGCATCTTAGCTTAGTTAATGATATTTCTATTTTTCTCCATCACCATACCTTATGTTATGGGTGTATGTCATGCTTTTTTTGGTTATGGGTTAAATCTTTAGATAGAATGGTCAACAGGTTGATTTTTTCCCATTGGCCTTGGTACTACTATAGAAATAAACCAAATATAAAGAGACATTTTTCAAAGGTCTCAGGTGATTAGTATAGTGCAATATCATTGGCATTTGTCATTGGTCTTAGATTTCCACAACAATAAAGTCAATACGTGAAAATACATTTTCACGAGGACATATCATTCATTATAATGGATGAATATTGAAGAACAAGGTTCTCAACATGACAGAGAATTGTTAAGGAACACTTGTTTTCATTTCTGCAATAACCATATGTGTTGATGAACAAAATTGACCCATAGACATTAGGAAGTGAACATATGTGTTAATGAAGAGAAAAGGCCCATATACCAATGAAGTAAACATTGAAGAGGGTCTATAAAAGTAACAAGCTACAAAAAGAGAGAGGTCAAGAATAAATCAACGAATGGTAGGTGCAACTATCATTGAGTGAGCCATCTACCAAAATAGGAAAAGGATAAAGAACAAGAGCAGGGTTGATTTCATCTTACTACCTGTTTTTTATTACTACTTAGTAGAGAATAAATGAATGAGGAGATGATAATGACATAATCATCGAATAGGTGAGAGGTTACAAACTAATTCCTTAAAGTTAGAAGGAGCTCGTTGGAGTATCAACTGAAGGGCAAACCATGGTTAATAAGCTGAGCAACATTAGGTTATTTCAAGAATAATTGGAGCAACTACAACAGTTATGAATATGCAGCCGTGAATTATAGTTGAAGTTCCAATGCCGATCCAAATCTCCACAATACTAAATGGTGTATTGATTGTAATAACCAAAACATGCCTAGATTGTTGGTATGGGTGCCAAGTTCCAGCTCTATGCATGGTAGATTGTTGTAAAATGATGGAATAATATGTGTTAAAAATGAAATCTTTCATTTTATCATCCAAAACACTCCACAATATAAATTGTGATTGGGTGACTAGGTGTGTCATAAAGCTGGCAGTAGACTTTCCTAAGGCTAGGCTTATAAACATTCAATAGTGACCTAGTGAAGACAAGCACAGAAGAGCAAAGAAACCACGAATAGTGGAAACAACCTTGTATTACCAGATGATAGAAGTTTGATATGGTAGGAAAAGTAGAGCTTAGAATAAGATTACCTGCTCCTTTACAGTGCTCAAGTTAATCTTATTCCATTTGTAAACAATTTCGATTTTCTAGAAGATTATTGAGATGGAGAATTCAGATCAGAAGGGAACTTCGAAGATGATGAGGGATAACAATGATCTATACCAAGTCTTATTGAGGGAAGCTCGTGGGGCTTCTTCCAGGGTAATATTCATGATAATTCTTTTTAATTATAGTAATTTTATTACTCATCCTACCCTTGTACATGGTGACATTATTCTCTATGTTTAGGTCTCTCCCCTCTTTGCTCCTTTTCTGAAATATGGTTTATCTAGAGTAAATATTTTTTGTTTCTCCCTGCTTTGCATCCTTTACTAAATGTACCTCAAGCAATAAAACCAGGGCAAAGTACATCAGTAGGACTAGTGCATTGTATCCTTAGATGGTCTAAATGAACCATTCTTTATGTGAGATGTACATAACTAGCACAAGCCCATCTAAACTAGGTTTTGATATGCAGTATCAAGGTGGATATCAAATCCAAGTTTATATAGGTTTGTGCTAGTGTCCACATTGAATTCATCCAATACACCATCGAGGTTCAGTATGCCCCTAAAAGCATGCACAACCACTAGTGTGGATGGATCCCTCTACCCCCAACCCCCCTGAGTTGTAGAGTAGCTCAATTGTATTAGTTCAAATTTTACAAATTGGTGTAACTACTAATTCCCAAAGGTGCCAAAGGCTACAAGTTGTGAAACAAAACATCAGGTTTTTCTTCACTAAACCTGAAATCAAGTTTAGTTATGGGTTTATTTTAGCATCATGAATCTCTTTGTTCTCACATTTAGGTCCTTAATATGAACACAATTTTTTGATAGCGATTACATTTTATAATAAGGAGGGTACTTAGGATTAGTAAACAGAATGTGATAAAGCTAGTAGCTCCATTTGGATATTGCTCTCATTTGACCTATATTCAAAACATATGGTTCCTATGGGAAATATCTACTTCAATAAATGAGTGATGAGAACAATTAAATGTGGATCACATAATATGCTTGAATATAGATTGTTTATTAGCATCATTTTATTTCCATGAAACAAACCACAATCTTGTGATGGTGCCAGTGAATGACATCCAAAAACCAATTTACATTCAATCATTAAAACACTCAACAATACTTTCAAAGGGGATACTAGATTAATGACCCTAGTAATGTTGAAGTGGACATGGTAATACCGGGCCAAGTGACTAGAGCATCCTACAACCAAATACTCTATTTTAAGCTCATTATTCTTAATAATGCTTGTTTAATCAAGTGAGATAAATTAAGTTAATCTCCAACAAATGACAAAAAGTAGGTCAATAGGATTGTTCTATACATAAATTTTGATACATAGTAGGAGTGAAAATGTCACTCCAATAAGTGAGAAAAGCAAAGTTAATCTATAATAAATCCTTTCACCATTGTCACATGAATTGTTTAATATGTTAATAGGGTTGTATTTCACCATTAGAGATATAATCAAAATCCTTACAGACTAACTCTTATATATTCTGAATGTGCAGCTATTCCTCAAACCCTCTCCCTCGTCAAGCATTCACTAATTACAAACTGCCCCTTGTAACTAACAAATTCAACAAACTGTTGATGAATAAATTGATTTGAAGCCACATGCAACTCTCTCTTCCTGTATTCATTGGAGCTTCCTTTATTTTCTCCAAAGCTTGTTCTGCCATCTTTTCCTTTGTTTGTAGCAAAAAGCCATAGCTTGGTTAGGACCACGGGCTCACCTAAAAACAACCTTCACTTCACAACACTCTTGGCTCCCTACTAGTACAGTGGTACTTAGAGGATATAAGTCTCTTATTCTAGTCACATTGTATCTATGCTTATTAGTTCCATCCTTGCTTATGTTGCTTCTAAAATAAAATATCATTGTCAATAGAGAGGACATAGTTTCCTTCATAAGAGGCATTCTTCTCGAGAATCCTTTATTTTAGAATCCTAGACAATATGTCCCTTCTTTACTGATCTGAAATGAGGGTTTAACATCTTGTTATGCTTACAAGAACATCTCACTCCAAAGATTAACAATTATTTGATCTAGCTTCTGTCGACAATTGCAGAATTAAGTACTTGAAACATGTGTATGTCTTGGTTTATTTTGAAATGTTTAAGTTCTTTAAGTTGATTTGTTTCTACTGATATTAGACATAGATAATAGCCATATAATGCAACAAATAAACATCAACACATGACAGAAAATTTAATCTAGGAGTTCACCCGAATATCGTGGGCTACATCTCATTGAGATCCTATCAGTTTGACTTGGCTCTTTGAGATTATGGCTTCAATTCATTTACAATTTCTACACTCAAATCCAATGGTTATTGACTGAACCAATTGGCTTATAAAACCATCTAAATCTCTGTCATGGCTGTCATCATTATGTAAATAGATCTAAGATCCCTTAGACTTGATTCCTTCAATCAGTGCATTAAGCTTCCGTGATCTTCTTGATGGCACAAAATCCTTTAGAATTCTCCAACTATCTCTGAAACCTCTTCTACTGTCTCCAGCACATATCAGACATCAACAATATAATGTTCATTTTCTTAAAATGAGCACTGCATCCTCGATGTAAGCCTTCCTCCATGGATGGCACTCGACTGCCTCAAACTTCCCTGTATAGTATTAGCCTTTATAAGTCTTTAGATGCTTCTGTAAAATCTTGCAATGGATTAACAAGGCTCATTACAGTTAGGAACAATTGTTGGTTTGCTGAGAATGGATATTGGTAGCTCCTGCAATTGCCTCCAACCCCTGGTCGCCCTTAGCTACAAAATCTCTGTTGATGACAATCTCCTTGAAGATGGCTTCTTCAGCTTCTCTCGACTATTCAATTAGATTTAGAAGGCCTCAATTAGCCTAGATAGCCTCTTGGTTCACTCTCTTAGGTCTAAAATCACTTATGGAGTGCATTTAGTCATTAACTCCTAGCCATCCTCCACTAAACCTGCCAAACTAGAGTTAACTGTGACTAAATTTGGCATAACCGCAGCTTTTTTGGCGCTCTAGCAAGCTTGACCACCGGGGCTGAATGTAACTACCAGCTTCAGGTGCGCATGTGACAGGTAGAACTCCTGGCTGTTAGGGATAAGGTTGTTAGGGTTGGTGATCAACCCATAAACCACACATGGTTGACAAACTCTTTCGCAACGGTGGCATGTGACCAAGGTTATCAGAACCATTGGCGAGTAAGACCATTGGAGGTCCTTACCCCCAAAATGTAATCCGTTAAACCTTAAATAAAAAACTCAACCATGGATTGTTAAGAACCACCATAGCGGAGTCAGTAGTGCACATTGAGGTCTTGTCGGAGGTCACGAGTTCGATCCCCCGACCCCAAACATAATTTAACATGACCATTCTAGGTCCATGTGGTGGCCTCTAGGCTTGCCACATGTTAGCTCCTAATCGGTTGGCTAAATGGAATATTTTGTGAAATATTCCAAGGAATAGCCCTTGGAATGTTCTTTTTCTAATATTTTCCAAAAATCCATTTATTCTTCGAAGTTACAGATTACTAGACTTTTTCAAATGGTGATAAATTCTTCATACGATGTCAGTTTTATGAACCGTTTGTAGTGCTTCAATCAAGAATATGAGATATATTTGGTCATTTAGGTTCGATATTCTTTTGAGCACTTTGAAATTTGAGCCATCATGAAATTCCTAGATCAATATCTGATCACTCCTCCCCATTGGGAATATTTTGGACCCCAAAAGACTGATATACTGATCTGAACAGTAGATGAGAGTACAGTACCCTCTTCTTTTAGCCTCCATACACTTGCCTTCATGGCTAGTGCCTTTGAACCAAACTCGAAGGTAGTTGACACTTCCCCTCCTGGATGCGCTTGTCCTCCTATTAAGAATTGTCTTCATTGAACTCATTCATAATTTATAGAAGGTAGCTAAACATCACTTCCAAGGCACCTCCATGGCGACATTTTCTGCTACAAATCTACTTCAATAGACGATGTCATAATACAAGCAAACAACTTGACGACATAAATTCTTGCTCCATCAAAAGAAACAAATTTCACATCATGTGAATCATCAACATGTCTTTACATCTTGTGTGCAAATGATGAACTAAGTCACAAGCGAGCTAAAATCATGACTTTTCAACAATTGACCTTTCAAGTCAAGCATGCACAAAAAGAATTTTAATGATTCTTTTACAAAGATGAAACACTCCATCAGCATCTCTATTTTACAATCTTAGAGACCCAATCAACTCTTCCAAGTCGACATGACATTACATGCATGTTTAAACAAAACAATATTATGGTTGATAGCTTTCCATCAAGTCAATTACATACATTTTCAAATACAAGGAAATCATTAACATACTTGTGTTCATACATTCCATCCTCATGCATGTATTCGATTCTTCAACTTTCTCTTAAGTACAACCATAAGCACAAGATCCTCGATCACATGTACATGTACTTACAGAGCTGAAATTAATATAATTTTTCTACAATAAAGTGAGTCTACATACTCAACTTTTCCATCCTGTAACTTGCATTCTATTAGAAAAGAAATGCAAATAGATTTGACACATTTATTTTCTCATCAAAAGACATGTAACTTTAATTGGATAAGAACTCTAACCATTTCTTACCAATCCACACCAAAGGTGCTTCCTTTTACTACACATTCACATCAACATGTGAATCACCCTGAAACACATCAATTATGCAAACTTCCTTTCCATTTTTACCATACTCTTTCTCCAATTTCTTCAAATTTCGTGAAAGCATTGTTGGATTCAAAGTCCAACACTTTTCAACAACATGTCCTTGCTTATGGCAATAAGTACAACACATGTTCATCTTCTTGACAACATAATTTTCCTTGTCCAATGGACCTTGGCTTCTTGCCTTCTTTCCTCCAAAAGTTTCCTGTATGTGGCCATTCTCTTCCAACATCTAGAAACACTATGGTTAACCAAAACACAAATGGAACATGCAATTCTTTTCCAATGCTTATGTTAAAATTTACCATGAATAACATAATCAAAATAAGTGTGATTGAGATCAGATTTATACCTCTCTCTTTCATCTTCATTAGCTTCATGAGGAGGAGAATCAAATGAAGAAGTAGATCCCTTTAGAACACCATCAATCCCTTCAATGGTTTTAGAGCTTTCACAACTTTCTGGTTCAAGTGTATGCTTATGTACACCTTCTTCCTACAAAAGATATTTCAAACAATTCCCCAAGAATACAATCGTTACAAAGTTGAGGTAGGGAACCTGAAATGAAACTCCTTCTAGGAACTATTTCAATTGCCTTAATGACTGCTTTGGAGCTTTCTCCATATGATTGTCCATAGCCAAGACCCAAATACTTAGGCCTTTCCTCAACCATTATTGGCTCAATAATACCCTGTGCATGTTTTCCCAATCCTTTTCCTTCATAGCCCATTTTGGACATTAACTTGGACCCTATGCCTCTTGTATGTTTTTCAAAAGAACCAACATAAAAATTCTTAAAGGAAATTGAAGACAAAATAGAATTGTTTACCTCTTCTTCAAGATGATACTTGACTAAGGCTTCTCTGACAGCAAAGAGTTATGTCTCCAACTCATGCATCTTTTCCAGAATTTATATAATGACACTAATTGGTATTATATAAATCCCCTGGAAAAGATACCCTTATCCTGTACTATATATAATATAATCCCCTGCTATTGTACATACCCCACCCTAGTTAAACTAAACCATAGCATTGTAAAAAATGGGAATTAATGGTTTATTTGAAACCCATTAAAAAACCCTCCCTGCGCCATTCAAAGGATTAATTAACATTTGGTTAATTAATAACTTAATCACCATGAAAACCAATCAACTCCACCTCGATACCATTAAACAATGCATTTTATTGTGTCGGGCCCGTTGTTTCAACCTCCGTCATCTCCGTTGAGTGCCAGCCATCCGATCACAACCCTCACATCCGACGACCGACATTCATATCAAGACCTTCCTATCCGCCAAACATTAACCCTTAGGGAAATGGTGGTATTTTCCCTGTACAGATGCCACGCGTCAACCACCCACAGTGATCGCTGCCTCCCCACCCGAAACTGCCCGACTCCAAAAGCGGTGTGGGGGGAAACCACTTACCACCCTCCAATAAATGATAGGACGTCTCATCCCGATGATGTCATCCAACAATAAATGCCAAAAAGCCCCGCCAAAGCCAAAATTTTGTTAATAACACGATAAAATGTCATTTTCATCCATTTTTCTCTGTGTACTGTTTCATGCAAATTACGTCTAGTTGATTGCTCAAACGTCCAGTCCGCCACCCGACCAACAAACTCTAGTATCGTGCTCATCTTCTCATCCTGCGACCTGCAAATTACACGGTTGCCTCTAAAAATAGGTATTTACCCAAATTCAGTTCCCGAACCTATAATTTCATTTTTCCTCGGTGAAATTTACCCAAAAAGCCAAATCCAAGCTAAATTCAGTCTGTAGTTTCCGTACGAAAGCACCAGAACTACTATTTTGCCCATTTTTCCACAAAAACTCAACCTCCAGTTTCAAAACACAAGAACCAAACATGGAGGCTCCTGTAGCCCTGAATTTTTCTCCCCTTAATGCACCTCATAAAGACCTAGATTCTTTACCCTTGGCTAACAAAGATTTTCAAATCAAGGAGTTAACTGGCCTCATGAACCACCTCTAGGAATTTTGCAGAGTTAGGAATAGTTATCTGAGCAACTCTGACATCTATGGAATATGGGAATCCAATCTTCCCAGGTATTACCTTCCCTCAGTCAATGTCTTCCTAGATGTTATCCACTATTTTTGTGCCAACTAAGACCCTGTCACCAAAGGAGTTATAATCCCATACCAAACTGTCCTCTTTTACATAACTACTTAATCCATCAATGATATGTTAGAATTCAAACCCACTGAGCCTCTGACTCCTCTTTCCATGGGATGTTTTCTTGAGCAAGGCTCTTAGTTGCCCACTTTAGAAATAACCCGTATTGCTCAAATGTTAATGAAAACAGAGTGTCAGCCCCAAGGCCCACCTCCATGTTTGCATGTCTAGTCCACTCAAATAGGAAAACTCATAATTGACATGATATCCTTCATTTTGGGATTCAAAACCAGTGAGTTTGTTGATGAGACCACCTTAGTTCTGTTATCAATGTTTACTCCAGGACAACCCCTTGCTATCAAGTATGATTATGCCACCTTTATTGCTAACAAGATCAATGATCGGTTCATAAGCCTGGATAGAGAAGGAGTCTTCAAGTATACTTCATTCATATACCACCTTATGCTATATTATCAGCCTGACAACTTCTCATTTCCCATCAGGAAATTGGATTCCAAAGGAGAGCGGAGGTCTGTAATCTTTTGGACCTCAGTCTTCCACAATATCCATGAATCCCCTTATACCTATTGTGAATGCGTTGACCTGTTTGTTTATCCAACCACTGCTCTATTCATAGGAGCTCCTCTTCCTAGAGTCTCTGCTGATATAGAGAAGATTTTACAACTTTCGAGACAGTACAAGATAGGTGACTGGTACTTGTACCAGAATCACACTGAAATTAGAATATATGGTTGTGAACTGTACCCTTACAAGCTTCCCAAATATGTGCCTATGAGACTATTCGCACTGGAGTATTTCAGGCAACTTATCAATGCAGATTTAACCCACTTTTGTAGTGCAAAGAAAAGGTTAGAGCTGAGAATTAAAAGCCAGTTAGGCCCTTTTGTCATCCATAAGAGGGAGGCATGGAAAGATGTTGATAAGATATTAGGGGAACACCTTAAATTAAAGATGAGATTTTGTTGGGTACCATATGACCCAAATAGATTTATAAGTGACAGGAAAGTAAGAAACTGGCTGTCAGCTTATGTACATCATAGGATCCCTAGAATTGAACAGTTTGCTAATCACGATGATTGGGTAGAGGGTACACTAGTAGAAGAGATTATTGAGCAAGAGAAAATGGAAAAAGCTATGAAAGACCTTGAAAAAACCCTTGACCTGGACTCTTTTGGACAGGTATCTTTCAAGCTACCTCAACAAATAGGAGTTGGTGCATCCTCTGCTGGAACTTCTCAGCAACCTATACAAGAAGCCAACACACTAGTCACGGGGTCTTCTAAGGGCAAGGAAGTGGTAGAAATGGAGCAGTCAGCAATGACAGTTCAGCAAGAGAAAGTTCCTCCAGTCCAAACAAAAGCAGCAAAGGTTCCTCCCTTACAGACTCCTCTAAATGAGGAAAAAGGAAAAAAGAGAGACAGGGAAGACCCCACACCAATGAGTGTACCTACCAAGCAACTGGGTGCAAAGAGGCGAAGATTAAACCCCCACTCTCAAGAGGAAATCTTTGAAGAAACAACAGGCAGTCTGAGAGGTGAAAGGGTAGTCCGCCAATAGACTTCCCCAGTGATGGAGACATCAACTAGCTCACACCAACAAGAGCTAAAAAGGCAACATAGTGTGGAAGTTTCATCTACTAGGCCACAAAGAAAACATGCCTCTGACATCAAAAGGACGTTCATGAAGATAAAGGCTAGAAACAACCCACTAAGGGTACAACTTTACAATCAATATCTTAAGATGGCCCCCACAAACTAGCAAAGGTTGATGTCTGCCTATGACATTAAGGAGGGAAATATGATCATGACTTCTTTCAAACCCAAGGTACAGCAACCACAATCAACAGTTGACTACATCAGAACAAATCTAGAGCTCTTAGCCAAGGATATTCATCCTATGGACTGGATCGAGCTACACAAACAAACTGGAGAAATGGTCTAGTCCACACTAGCTGATAAAGCTATGTTAGCTCATAAATTACAAAAATCCTTGGAGAACACCTCTACTCAGCTAGATTTGGCAAAAGCCTCTTCTCTTGCTAAGGAAAATAGGATAAAATCTTTGGAGGAGATTATCATTGAGCTACGACATGACCCAAAATATTCCCAGGGCATAAAGGCACTGATGAAGAAGAAAGAGGAAGATATTGCTGCCCTAAGGAAGCAACTTAAATTGCCCCCTACCATGCATCCACAGACAATGGAAGTTGTACAACAGAAGTCAGAAGAGGACATGATGGAATTGCTCATGAAGCTCAATGAAAGGTTAACTGATACTGAGCAGGCATTGGATACAACACTAGTCACAACTGCCACTTCCATAGTTGTAGCAACATTGCCTCCCACTGTTCCAGCAACCACAATAGAAATAACTATAGGTACATCAGCAACAGCAGCAACAACAGCACCAAGCAGTAGCACTACCATGACCACAGAGGAATTGATAAAATTCATGGAGGAATTAAAACTCCAAGTATCTGAATTGAAATTGGTCAAGGAACAATTGCCAAAACTAGAAAAAATCTATGAAAAATCCAAGATGACTGTGGCAGAAAAGACAAGGTAGGTTAAGGCATTAGAGAACAAGGTGAGAGCATTGGAAAATGATCTCTCTTTAGATAAACCTCTAAGAGAAATCAAAGGCATTTTGTGGGCCAACATCAATCAATCCCTTAGCAATATGTGGAGATCTATCCAAGTCATTTATGAGCAGACTGACTTGATAGAAGCGGCCCAAGTGGAGATTCAAAAGAAAAGAACTTTATTGGGGCAGATGCCTGAACAAGATAACAAGCTAATACATTTTTTGAACACCAAGACCAGTGAAGAACTGGAGGCACTGCAAATCAGAAACAAGACAGGCACCATTCTGCATATCAATAAAGTTCTAACCATGAGAGTTCTAATGCGAAATTTGGAAAGGAGATGCCAAGACATGCAGGTGGAGATTGATTCTTTCACAAAAAGATTTATAGTTTTGCATAAATAGGGTTTTCCAATTCCGTTGGGAAGTAATGAATGCCTGATGAGACATGTAGATTACACACACAAGTTGAAGAAATATGTTGTTCATCAAGTTAATGCATCATCAAGTACTTCAGTAGAGAAGGCCCTCCCATCTAGCCAAGCCCTTTACGACAAATTGGAGAATTTATTTTACATTGAGCATGAGGTGAAACATCTGTTCACCATCCCACCTAATTTCTTCAGGTACACAGAGACTAGTGAGACTTTAAGAAATCAACAGAGACATAAACTACCAGAACCAGAGTGGTTGCAAGATATGTTAGGAATCTTATGAACTTATCTTTGTTGTCTTTGGTAAAGTAACATTTTAGGTCATCTACCATAATGCGAAGAACAAAAAAGAATAAAGGTTAGACGAATCAAGGTGTATTGAAGACATCCGACCGAAAGGGAGCAGACAATGCAGACTATCAGTGAAAGACAGGTGTAAACCAGCTTACAGAGCTTACCTCGAGCACATCTGACAAAGACGAAGTATTTGGGGTTGGTGAACCATTCTTAAACTTTGTTGTAATACTGAAATTTTGGAATACAAAAGGTTTTGGAATCAGCTGTTGCTAGACTTACTGGATGAAGAATTGAAGCAGAGGACTTGTCATATAATTCTTGAATCAACTAGTGGACCAGTAAGTCCATTTATCTTTTGTTTTGTTATTTTTATAGTTTCATTACATCATCTGTGTTTCACAATCTAAATGGTAATGATAAAGATTAATTCAGAATTTGTTTGACTGCACTCTAGGTGTCATTCGTTATCATTCTCTATGTTTTCTTCAGGATTAGAATAAATAATGCAACTCTTAATTTCTCATGTTTCCTAATTCTATCATATTGATTATTTGCTAGGGAATTCTTAACTGCTCCTTAGTAATAATCATCCATTTTTCTGTGTTAAATATGTTGAAGGATTCCTAACTTCTCTTCAACCATTTGAAGCCCATCCCATATAATACAAATCTTTGTTTGCTCCGTGTTTGGCTACCTTGCTATGTGAAACCATCCTCTGCTAAGAAAACCAAATCCATAAAGCCCTCCTCATTGACTCCATTAGCCCAATGGACTGAACTTCTCGGGTTTACACCTTTGTTCTATTGAACCTCACCATACAAAAATCAAGCCAAACCCCTAAACCTAATAAATAGCCTAACACTTTCAAAACAAAGTTAAATCATAAAGAGAGAGCCCTCTCTGGATGCAGATTGGCTATAATCTGTGTCTGAAAGATTTGTCTCTGGTTACCTTGGCCGTATTCCCTTTCTTACAACTTTTAGGAGCAACCTGAGTGATAACATCATTGGCGACTCCACTAGGGCTTGAATACTTTGCTTGTTACTACTATCTACTTTATAAGTTACATACAGATCCTGAAGTTAGCCAGGAAGCTTTTGAAGTGCTTTTGTTTTGCAAATGGCAGAAGTAAATCAACACTACTTCAATCTATCTCTGTTCTAACTTATAGATTGGACAGCAGGTTCAAATACTTGATCAGTTCCTCGTTTATAAGTCTTTAAGAAAGTTCTCAATTTTCATATCCAAAGTCTCTTGAAGAAACTCTTAGAAGTTGTATTTTCATACCCATTTACAGAAAACCAAAAAATTCACTTAAAAGTCTAGCTTCAGAAAGGATTCGTTACACTAGATCATACCCTAATACAAATCCACCACCTGTGTTCGAAAACCCTAATCTGATTCCTAAAATCCTTAGAAGACAAGAGAGCCTAGAAAATTCTGTTATTTCTCGGCCTTTATCAAGATCAAAATCTTGTTCTTTGAGGTCAATTCACCTTGAGGACGAACCTTCTGCTAAGTATCTTGAAAACTCCTCATTTGAAACCTTCTCTGAATCTCGATTAACCCACGCAGTCCAAGATCCAATGTTCCTTGAAAATCTGCAGCTTGATAGACACTTGCAGAACTCCATCCAACCTAAGCTTACATTTGATAAAACGCTGAATCTTCCTATAATCACTACCCCTTCTCCAAGTTCACCATCAGCACCTCACTTTTCCCAATCTCAAGCCACCCCTTCCACTCTTCCATCTATTGTCCATATTTCTATTGTTGTCCCTATTGCACTAGTTGTCACATATATCCTTGTTAACATGGAAAACATATATGCTCCCTTGAACTTACCTGCCAATCTAGGGGCTATGCCCCAGGACTATCAAAGTAAAATCACTCCTTTTGATGGTACAGGCTCATACACAACTCAACAGCATACTAAAAAAATGACAGACTATTTTGAAATATATGAAGTGGACGATAATGATGTTAGAATGAGAATTTTTGTTGAGAGTTTGACTGGAGATGTTAGAACATGGTTTAGAGCACTCCCTGCAAACAGTATAAACGACTCACAAGCCATTTATCATACATTCTTAAATAGATGGGAGAAAAAGAAATATTCTCTCCACATTTTATCAAAATATCAAGGCTTGAAAATAGGTCCTCAAGAAACTGTCTAGGATTATTCTACCAAATTCAACAATGTTTACAATGCTATTCCTCAAAATCTCAGATATCCTCCAGATTTGGCTCTGATTAAATTCCCTGATGCATTTGATTCTGATATGGCATATCAACTTAGGGAAAGAGCTCCTAGAGACCTAGAAGAAATGCAGAGTATAGCTGTCAGCATTGAGGCTAACCTGATTTCCAAACGAGCACGAGCTAGAGCTGAAAGGAGGATACCTGTAAAGGAAGAACCCTCCACTTTTAAACAAAAATTAGATGCTATCATTAAAGGAATGGATAGGCTTAGTGATAGAGTGGAAACAATTGAGAGGAAATCCTCTTGGGATGGCCAACCAAGTAATGCTAGAAGAAATCCAAACTTCAGAAAAAACCAACACCCTAATACTGGAAAGGCTGGGCCTGACCAAAAAATTAGGCCTCCATTCCAAGAAAATTTCGTTGAAGCCTCAACCTCTGATCAAACACCTGAAGACACTCAAATTAAATTAATGGGCCTCAATAATGAACAACAAATTTTCTTGACCCAAGAAGACCAAGAAGCTCACACTCTTGAAAAAATCAGAACACAGTTAGGTGAGTCATTTGATGTCAGGGAAGGATATGATACAACTATTTTTGAGGTTCACAAGAAATACAATCTAAGAAGCAGAAGAATAGATGTCCCTGAAACCGTTAAGAAGAAGGATGCCAAGCAGCCTAACAGAATTCAAATCAATAAACCCCCTGCAGAAGTCCTTCCCCGAACAGATCCTAGCCCAAGTAAACCAATAGTTGAAGATGTATCAGATGATCAACCATTTAACAGACAACCTTCTATTGATGTCCCTCTCAAATGAAATGTAAAAGAATCTCCTGAAATTGATTTGAAAACAACATCAGCCCATAACACCACTCCTTAAAAAGAGAAAATCATAGAAAATACAACAGAACAAGAGAATCCCACTGTCCGAAATACAAAAACCCAAACTGTAAAAACTTTCAATCTTGAGACAGAAATAGGCAAATTAGGGATAGCCATTCCATTGTCAGAATTGACCAAACATGATGTCTACAGAGAGCAAATTAGCAGATCACTCCAAGTTTCCGTGAACAAAGATTTAGTAAATATTTTCGATGACTAGCCTAAATTAGTTTTTGGATCAGAGGTAAATGGAAAATCAATAGATGGAGGGGTTCCTCCCTTTTATATAAGTCTGAATATACATGATAAAATACTCCATAATGCCATGTTTGATTCTGGTGCTTCTCACAACTTGATGCCTAAATTTGTAATGGAGAAGTTGGAGCTAGATATTACGAGGCCATACAAAGACGTATTCTCTTTTGGCTCAAGCGAGGTCAGATGTCTAGGATTAATTAAGGATTTATGTGTATCATTAGTACAATACCCTACCAAAACCATTTTAATGGACATAATAGTAGCAGATATTCCACCCAAATATGGCATGTTATTGTCTAGGTCTTGGGGAGCAAAACTTCAAGGGTCATTACAGTTGGACATGTCTTATGCAACTATTTCAGTATTGGGCAACCAAAGAAATTGTACCGAGAAACTTTAATGAAATATGTGGTAAGCAGTCAAGAGAAACACCAAAATTTCCCCATCTACGCAGTGCATTCTAATATGGACTCCTTCATAATTTATAATGCTAAAATAGATCCCCCAACATATGTCAAAGTTCTAACACTTAAACAAGAAGAAATCTCAAACCAAACCTTTAATATTCACATTCAAGAAATCTTTGAGCATAGTGACAGAACAGACAATCAAGAGGAATCAACTGAAACTAAAGAAATATATTTTCCCACAAAGAAGATTACTCAGACTCCTAATACTGACTACAAACATGAAACCCTTTGGTACTTAGAATTTGATGGTTCAGTTAACAAATGAGGAGCATGAGCTAGAATTTGGGTGCATAACCTAGAAAATTATCACGCTGAAGGTCACTCTTATAGGTTAAACTTTAAATGCACCAATAATATGGTTGAATATGAAGCCCTGCTGCTAGGACTCAAGTTGGTTAAAAGTTTAGGGGCAATCAGGATATCAGTATTCGGAGATTCTGATTTGATCATTCAATAGATAGAAGGAAATTTCCTCACAATTGATCCCAGACTGAGAGCTTATAGAGGAACAACAATTGACATCCTAAACACATTTCTTGAAACACAGCTTACCAAAATTCCAAGGAAACATAATTTGCATGCTCACAGCTTAGCAACATTTGCCAGCACCTGTAAATTATTGTTTTAACCTAATCATCAGTTCATAGCTGAGATTAGACACATGCTGGCCGTACCTGATAATGTGAATAACTAGCAGGTGTTTGACAATGATAGTCAAATTAACAATTTCTTGACCCTAGAGGAAGAATTTTCCAGCACAAATATAGACATAGACACTTTTAGCATGATTGATAAAAAGGATAAAATACAAACAGACATTTCAGTAGAGAGTGCAAATGAAATGTTTCATCCAACTAAATTCACCAATAAAGAAATGCAGGATCTGAAAGGGATAGATATTGATGAGATCACTGAAGAAGAATCTGAAATTATTGATTTAAAAGATAATCATCTACCCAAAGGATTGACTCCCTTGGAATATTTCTTTGATTCTAATGATACCCCAAGGAAACCCAAAATGCAGCCTCTAAAAAAAGACATTGAACACTGTAACATAGGGACTGAGGAAAATCCAAAAATGATAAAATTGTCCAAAAATTTGCCCTGACCAAAGGCTTAAATATGTTGAACTATTCAAGGAGTTCTAGGATGTTTTTGCCTGGGGCTATGAGGATCTCAAATCTTATGACACTTCTGTAATTCAACATACAATACCCCTCAAGGAAAATCAGAAGCCATTCCAACAAAATCTCAGAAGAATTAAACCTATACTACTCCCCTTCATTGAAAATGAAATCAAACGGATGTATGATGTAAGAATAATCATTCCTATCATATTTTCAGAGTGGGTGTCTAATTTAGTGCCTACTATGAAGAAAACAGGGGAAATCAGGTTGTGTGTCGATTTAAGGAATGTGAATAAGGTTTCTTTGAAAGACAATTATCCCTTGCCCTAATTGTACCACATTTTACAAAGAGTAGTAGGTGCCTCTATGATTTCACTTTTGGATGGGTTCTCAGGCTTTAACCAGATTCTGGTCCATCCTAATGACCAGGAGAAAACTGATTTTACAACACCATGGGGAACTTTCAAGTATGTTAAAATTCCATTTGAACTTAAGAATGTTGGGGCAACTTTTCAACAAGTAGTGGACATAGCTTTTACAAAAGAAATCAATGATTTTCTGGTTATTTGTCTAGATGACCTTACTGTGTTTGCTAAATCAGATCAACAACACCTAGATCATTTAAGACAAGTGTTTTAAAGTGCATAAAGTATGGTATTTCCTTAAATCCTAAGAAGTCACTATTTGGACTAGAGGAAGGCAAACTGTTGGGTCACATCATCTCCAAAGATGGCATCAAAATTGATCCTGATAGAATACAAGCCATTCTGCAAGTACCTCACCCCAGAAATGTCAAAGAACTTCAAGCTTTCCTTGGAAAGATCAATTTTTTGAGAATATTCATACCTAACATGGCTGAACTAATTAGAATGCTAAACAACATGTTAAAAAAGGATTCCAAGGTCAAATGGACAATATAAGACAAACAAGCATTTGAAGAAATTAAAATGGCTTTGACTAACACACCAATCCTTACAATTCCAGAGTTTGATAGAGACTTCATGATATTTTCATTTGCATGAGAACACAACATTGATGTTGTTTTACTACAAAAATATGATCAAGGATGTGAAAAACCCATAGCCTTTTTCAGAAAAGCACTTAGAGATGCACCTCTAAAATATCAAATCATGGAAAAACAAGCCTATGCACTAGTGAAAGCTATCAAAGACTTCCGAGTCTATATATTGTACTCCCATGTAATAGCTTATGTACCTAGTATTGTGGTTAAGGACATCCTAACTCAGGAGGGAATTGGAGGCGAAAGAGACAAATGGATAGCTAATATTATGGAGTATGACATTGAAATAAAACCCACAAAGATTATAAAAGAAGAGGGATTAGCTAAACTCGTGACTGAAACAAACTTTCAAGCCTTGGATATCAATGAACTGGATAATGAACTAGAGATGGTGACTCCACAGATCAATCGAGCCTTCGTAGAATCACCTTGGTATGCTGACATAACTCATGTATTATTGAACTTGCAAGCTCCTCCTGTGTTATCCAGAACAAAGAAAAGGTTTTTAAAAATGAAGGCTTCAAAATTTTGTATTTTAGATAGTGCCTTATTTTGGAAAAATCACGATGAAATTCCATTGAATTTCTTAATAAAAGATGAAGCTGACAAAGTGCTTAAATAATTTCATGCAGGGGACTGTGGTGAACACTTTTATTGGAAATGAACTGCAGATAAGATCCTAAGGGCTGGATTCTATTGGCCCACCCTGTTCACTGATGTGAAGAAATTTATTACTTCTTGCCATAAATGTCAAATTTTTGAAGGCAGGAGGAAAATTTTACCTTTACCCCTTAAGCCAATTTCCACAGAAAAGCCTTTCCAACAATGGGGTTTAGACTTCATTGGAGAGATCCATCCTCCATCTTCTGGCCAGCATAAATCGATCCTCACTACCATAGATTATTTCAACAAGTGGATAGAAGCCATTCCTACCAGACAAGCCAATGATACAGTGATTATAGTATTCCTAAAAAACAATATACTATCCCGGTTTGGCTGCCCCGAAAAAATCATAACCGACAATGTTGCTGCTTTCAAATCCAAGAAAATGATAAGTTTCTGTCATAAATACCATATCATTTTAGGCCATTCCACATCCTATTACCCTCAAGGTAATGGTCTAGCTGAGTCTTCCAATAAATGCCTGATCAATATCATTAAGAAAATGCTATAAGAAAACAAGAAAAATTGGCACAAGAAACTCACAAATGCACTATGGGTAGACATATTAACTACAAAGAGATCTATTGGAACCAACCCCTATGAATTGGTTTATGGTGTGGAGGCTATATTGCTTTCATCTTTGGGAGTCCCTCTAATGAAGTTACTTCAAGAAGCTCAGGCAGAACCCAATGGCATTTAGAGAAGAACAAATCAGACCATCTACTTGCAACAAACTAGAGAAGAGGTATATCAAAGATCTCAAGTACTACAAGAAAAGCTCAAAAAGATGTTTGATAAGAGGACTAAGGCAGAAGATTTTTATATGGGAGACAAAGTTCTAAAATGGGATCTAGGAGAGAAGATAAGGGAAAACATGGGAAGTTTGACTTCTTATGGAAGGGACCTTTTATTATCCAGGCCCTGCAAGGGAACAATGCTTACTTTTTGAAGAACCTGGATGGTACAGAAGTAAAAGAAGGGCCAGTTAATGACGGGTGTTGAAACACTATTTTGATCCAACTATTTAAAAGCATTCTTGCCTCATAATGTACATACTATATCCTCCGTAATATTTTAGTTTAGATTGGACAGTAAATTGCTGAAGTTGAAGCCTGAAGAAGAAGGCCCTAAGCTTCACAACTATAACTTTCATACATATAAATAAAGAAACCAACAGAAGGAAATTTCAGACCACATTCAAAGTTATGGAGAAGGCTATCTGACTTGCCGTTCTTAACTTTCCACCAGGGAAAGCCATCCCCAAGTAGAGCCACTATTAGGTTCCTATATCAATAGGTATCATATTTCATGATTGGCATTTATCGGCTTTGCAATATGTTCATACCTTTTGGCTGCTTGCAAAGGTTTTCCATATTCTCAAGAAATCAAAAAATTTAAAAAATGTAAAGAGGGTATGCCCTAAAAGAAATATCGAAGGGAAGAAATAATAAGATGGTCAAAAAAGTAAAAGAAATGAACCCCAAACGAAGGACCAGGAAAGTGTACAAATCCAAAATGCCACTACTGTCCTATTTTTGCAATGATCTAATGGTGTGCAGCTTGATGAGTTATGCCACCATTAATGAATGGCCAAATAGTTTAATCTTGGCTAATTCATGGTTTGAATTTACTTGTTTTAGAGATAGAGAATAGAATCTGCCCAAACTGTTCAAATCTTGGTAAATAGGTAGAGAATCAAAGGAACTCAACAATTAAATCTGAGCCCTAGGAGGTTATAACTATAGACTTAGGTAGGATTGCAATGAAAAGAGAAAGAAGATAATGGGAGTATGCCAGTCTAAATGCACCCACAGAAAAAAGAAGAAAAAATGTTAGGCAAAGTAGGCTGGGAAGGCAGAATGGTGTTGCAAAATGTGACATGTGATGTATTGGCCAAATATGATAACTTTGAGTTCCATCACAAGTGCAAAGCAGATGCTTTGATACAGCTCAACCAAAGCAGAGTCTCATGACTAACTTCCCTGCATCCTTTTCCCAATCACTTACTAATCTCCCCCCTAAAGATATTAAGATCTTCTTAATATCACCAAGCCACTCATTCCATTGCATCATTTCCTAAGTGAATCCCCATTTTTACTTAAGAGAACTGCATGTTATCACCTCAAGAAACTGCTTTCTTCCCTTGGCCTAAGTTTTTATGTAAAATTTTAAAAAAACATTAAACTTAGCGCTTACTTTCGTTCATTTGTCATATTAACACTAATTGGTATTATATAAATCCCATGGAAAAGATACCCTTATCCCGTACTATCTATAATATAATCCCCTGCTATTGTATATACCCCACCCCGGTTA
The DNA here is from genome assembly GCA_000404065.3 of Pinus taeda. Taxonomy (NCBI): domain Eukaryota; kingdom Viridiplantae; phylum Streptophyta; class Pinopsida; order Pinales; family Pinaceae; genus Pinus; species Pinus taeda. The sequence continues at coordinate 24,918 of APFE031137917.1, forward strand.
AACTAAATCATAGCACTAGAAAATGGGAATTAATGATTTATCCAAAACCCATTAAAAAACCCTCCTAGCACCATTCAAAGGATTAATTAACATTTGGTTAATTAATAACTTAATCACCCCACAAACAAATCAACTCCACCCGATACCATTAAACAATGCATTTTATTGTTTCGAGCCCACTGTTTAAACCTTTTCCATCTCCACTAAGTGCCATCCATCCGATCTCGGCCCTCGCATCCAACAGCTGACATTCATATCGGGACTCGCCTATCCGCCAAACATTAACCCCCGGGGAAACGGTGGTATTTTCCCCATACACATTCCACACGTCGACCACCCGCGGTGATCGCTACCTCCCCACCCAAAACCGCCTGACTCCAAAAGCGATGCGGAGGAAAACCACCTACCACCCTCCACTAAATGACACGACGTCCCATCCCGATGACATCATTCGACAATAAACACCAAAAAGCCCCGCCAAAGCCAAAATTTTGTTAAAAACACGATAAAATGTCATTTTTGTCATTTTTCTCTACGCACTATTTCATGCAAATTACCTCCGGTTGATTTCTCAAACGTCCAGTCCGCCACCTGGCCAACAAACTCTAGTATCATGCTCGGTTGCTCATCCTGCGACCTGCGACTTACACGATTGCCTCTAAAAACATGTATTTACCCAAATTCACTTCTGAACCTGTAATTTTGTTTTTCCTCAGTGAAATTTACCCAAAAAGCAAAAGTCAAGCTAAATTCAGTCTGTAGTTGTAGTACGAAAGCACCATAACTACTATTTTGCCCATTTTTCCACAAAAACTCAACCTCCAGTTTGAAAATACAAGAACCAAACATGGAGGCTCCCGTAGCCCTGAATGTTTCTCCCGTCAATGCACCTCATAAAGACCTAGATTGGTTACCCTTGGTTGACAAAGATTTTCAAATAAAGGAGTTAACTGGCCTCGTGAACCACCTCCAGGCATTTTTTAGAGTTAGGAATGGTTATCTGAGCAACTCTAACATATATGGAATATGGGAATCCAATCGTCCCACGTATTACCTTCCCTTAGTCAATGTCTTCCCAAATATTATTGACCATTGTTGTGCCAACTATGACGCTATCACCAAAGCAGTTATAACCCCATACCAAACTGTCATCTTTTACATAACTGTTGAATCCATCAATGAGATGTTACAATTCAAACCCACTCAGCCTCTCGCTCCTCTTTCCATGGGATTTTTGCTTGAGCAAGGCTCTCAATTTCCCAATTTAGAAATAACCCATATTGCTCAAATGTTCATGAGACTAGAGTGCCAGCCCCAAGGCCCACGCCCATATTTGCATGTTTGGTTCATTGAAACAGGAAAACTCATAATTGACATGATATCCTTCATTTTGGGATTAAAAACTAGTGAGTTTGTTGATGAGACCACCTTAGTTCTGTTATCAATGTTTACTCCAGGACAACCCCCTGCTATCAAGTATGATTATGCCACCTTTATTGCTAACAATATCAATGATCAGCTCATAAGCCTGGATAGAGAAGGAGACTTCAAGTATACTTCATTCAAATACCACCTTCTGCTATATTATTAGCCTGATAACTTTTCATTTCCCATCAGGAAATTGGATTCCAAAGGAGAGCGGAGTTCTGTAATCTTTTGGACCTCAGTCTTCCACAATGTCCATGAATCCCCTTATACCTATTGTGAATTTGTTGACCTGTTTGTATATCCAACCACCACTCTATTGATAGGAGCTCCTCCTCCTAGACTCTCTGCTGATATAAAGGAGATTTTACAGCTTTCCAGACAGTACAAGATAGGTGGCTAGTAGTTGTACCAGAATCACACTAAAATCAGAATATATGGTTGTGAACTATTCCCTTACAAGATGCCCAAATATGTGCCTATGAGACTATTTGCACTGGAGTATTTCAGGCAGCTTATCAATGCAGATTTAACCCACTTTTGTAGTGCAAAGAAAAAGGCACAATGAGGAATTAAAACCCAGTGAGGCCCTTTTTTCATCAATAAGAGGGAGGCATGGGAAGATGTTGATAAGATATTAGGGGAACACCTTAAATTAAATAAGAGCTTTTTCTGGGTACCATATGACCCAAATAGCTTTATAAGTGACAAGAAAGTAAAAAACAGGCTGTCAGCTTATGTACATCAAAGGATCCCTGAAATTGAATAGTTTGCTAATCAAGATGATTGGGTAGAGTACACTAGTAGAAGAGATTACTGAGCAAGAGAAAATGGAAAAAGTTATGAAAGACCTTAAAAAACCCTTGACCTAGACTCTTTTGGACATGTATCTTTCAAGCTACCTCAACAAATAGGAGTTGATGCATCCTCTGCTGAAACTTCTCAGCAGCGTGTACAAGAAGCCAACACACCAGTTACAGGGTCTTCTAAGGGAAAGGAAGTGGTAGAAACGGAGAAACCAACAATGACAGATCAGCAAGAGCAAGTTCCTCCAGTCCAAACAAAAGTAATAGAGGTTCCTGCATTACAGACTCCTCTAAATGAGGAAAAAGACAAAAGGAGAGACAGGGAAGACCCCACACCCATGAGTGGACCTACCAAGTAAGCAGGTACAAAGAGGCAAAGATTAAACCCTCACTCTAAGAGGAAATCTTTGAAGAAACAACAGGCAGTCTGAGAGGTGAAAAGGTAGTCAGCCACCAGACTTCCCCAGTGGTGGGCACATCAACTAGCTCACACTAACAAGAGCTAGAAAGGCAACATACTGTGGACGTTTCATCTACTAGGCCAGAAAGCAAACAACCCTCTGGCATCAAAACGACGTTCACAGAGATAAAGGCTAGAAACCACCCACTAAGGGTACAACTTCACAACCAATATCTTAAGATGGCCCCCACAAACTAGCAAAGGTTGATATCTGCCTATGAAATTAAGGAGGGCAAGATGATCATGAGTTATTTCAATCCCAAGGTACAACAACCACAATTAATAGCTGACTACATCAGGACAAATTCAGAGGTCTTGGCCAAGGATATTCATCATATGGACCAGATCGAGCTGCACAAAAAAACTAGAGAAATGGCCTACTCCACGCTAGCTGATAAAGCTATGTTAGCTCATAATTTACAAAACTCCTTGGAGAACACCTCTCCTCAGCTAGATTTGGAGAAAGCCTCTTCTCTTGCTAAGGACAACAGGATAAAATCTTTGGAGGAGATTATCATTGAGCTGGGACATGACCCAAAAGATGCCAAGGGCATAAAGGCACTGATGAAGAAGAAAGAGGAAGATAATGTTTCCCTAAGGAAGTAGCTTAAATTGCCCCCTACAATGCATCCACAAACAACAGAAGTTGTACAGTAGAAGTTAGAAGAGGACATGATGGAATTACTCATGAAGCTCAATGAAAGGTTAACTGATACTAAGCAGGAATTGGAGACAACGCTAAAAGAAAAGCAAGGAGAGTCAGCCTCCCAGCCACCTGAAGTAATCCCTACGGTCGCAACTGGCCCTTCCATAGTTGTAATAACATTGCCTCCCACTGCTCCAGTAGCCACAACAGAAATAACTACAGGTACATCAACATCAACAACAACAACAACAACACCAGGCAGCAGCACTACCATGACCATAGAGGAGTTGATAAAAGCCATGGAGGAATTGAAACTCCAGGTATCTGAATTGAAATTGATCAAGGAACAATTGGAAAAACTAGAAAAAAGCTATGAAAAATCCAAGATGACTGTGGCAGAAAAGACAAGGGAGGTTAAGGCATTAGAGAACAAGGTGAGAGCATTGGAAAAGGCTCTCTCCTTAGATAAACCTTTGGGAGAAATCAAAGGCATTTTGTGGGACAACATCAATCAATCCCTTAGCAATATGTGGAGATCTATCCAAGTCATTTATGAGCCGATTGACTTGATAGCAATGACCCAAGTGGAGATTCAAAAGACAAGAACTTTATTGGCACAGATGCGTGAACAAGCTAACAAGCTAATACATTTTTTGAACACCAAGACCAGTGAAGAACTAGAGGCATTGCAAATCAGAGACAGGATAGGCACCATTCTACATATCAAGAAAGTTCTAACCATGAGAACTCTGATGTAAAATTTGGAAAGTAGATTCCAGGACATGCAGGTGGAGATTGATTCTTTCGTAGAAAGATTTACAGTTTTGCATAAAAAGGGTTTTCCAAGTCGGTTGGGAAGTAATGAATGCTTGATGAGACATGTAGATTACATGCACAAGTTGAATAAATATACTGCTAATCAAGTTTATGCATCATCAAGTACTTCAGCAGAGAAGGCACTCCCATCTGGCCAAGCCCTTTACGACAAATTGGAGAATTTATTTTACATTGAGCATGAGGTGAAACATTTGTTCACCATCCCACCTAATTTCTTTAGGTACATAGAGACTCATGAGACTTTAAGAAAGTTGCAAAAACATAAATTACCAGAACCAGAGTGGTGGCAAGATATGTTATGAATCTTATGAACTTATCTTTGTTATCTTTGGTATCTTTAGTAAAGTAAGATTTTGGGTCATCTATCATAATGCGGAGAACATAAAGAATAAAGGTCAGACGGATCAAGGTGTATTGAAGACATCCAACCGAAAGGGAGCAGATAGCGTAAACTATCAGCGAAATACAAGTGTAAACCAACTTACAGAACTTACCTCCAGCGCATCTGACAAAGACGAAGCTGCCAGCACAATATCATTTATTTCTTGTCTGTTTTCGAGACTACGTGTCCCTATCCTTTTTTAAAAAACGATGAATCATCACTAGATATTATCTCTGTGAGATATGTTCTGAGATATTTTGTGAGATATTTTGTATAAATACCCCGTTAAATGAAGTATTTGCGGTTGGTGAACCATTCTTAAACTTTGTTGTAATACTGAAATTTTGGAATACAAAAGCTTTTGGAATCCACTGTTGTTGGACTTACTGGATGAAGAATTGAAGTAAAGGACTTGCCATAGAATTCTTGAATCAGCCAGTGGACCAGTAAGTCCCTTTATCTTCTGTTTTGTTATTTTTCTAGTTTCATTACATCATCCGTGTTTCACAATCTAAATGGTAATGATAAAGATTAATTCAGAATTTGCTTGATTGCACTTTCTGTTTCATTCATTATCATTCTCCCTGTTTTCTTCAAGATTAGAATAAACAGTGTAACTCTTATTGCTCCTGTTTCCTAATTCTATCATATTGATTATTTGCTAGGGAATTATTAACTACTCCCTAATAATAATAATCCATTTTTCTATGTTAAATATGTTGAAGGATTCTTAAATTCCCTTCAACCATTTTAAGCCCATCCCGTCCAATACAAATCTCTGTTTGCTCCATGTTTGATTACCTTGCTCTGTGAAACCATCCTCTGCTAAGAAAACCAAATCCAGAAAGCCCTCCTCATTGACTCCATTAGCCCAATGGACTGAACTTCTCAGGTTTACACCTCTATTCTATTGAACCTCACCATCCAAAAATCAAGCCAAACCCCTGAACCTAATAACTAGCCTAACACTTTCAAAACAAAGTTAAATCATAAAGAGAGAGCCCTCTCTGGATGTAGATTGGGTAGAATCTGTGTCTGAAAGATTGGTGTGTGGTTACCTCGATCGTATTCCCTTACTTACAACTTTTGGGAACAACTTGAGTGATAACAGATTGTTAAGAACGACCATAGTGGAGTCAGTAGCGCACGTTGAGGTCTTCCTGGAGGTCATGGGATCGACCCCTTGGACCCCAAACATAATTTTACATGACCATTGTAGGGACATGTGGCGACCTCCGGGCTTGTCACGTGTCAGCTCCTGATTGGTTGGCCAAAAGGAATATTCCTTGGAATATTTTTTTCTAATATTTTCCAAAAATCAATTTATTCTTGGATATTGCAGTTTACTAGACTTTTTCAAATGGCGATAACTTCTTCATATGGTGTCAGTTTTGCGAACTGTTTGTGGGGCCAGAATTAAGAAGATGAGACCTATTCGGCCATTGAGGTTTTAGACTCCTTCGAACACTTTGGAATTTGAGCTATCATTTCCGACTTGACTTACCTTTCCTTTTTAACATTTCTCCAGACTCTAAATGAATCCCTTTGTGTGTGGAGGAGTGATGAAGGACCCGATATTTAAAGAATATTTCCTTAGTACAATATTTACATGTATAGGTCTTGAAACTACACTGCCTAAAGCTCTTCACCCAGTTTCATGTCAACACTTGTAGAGATTTTCTATATTAAAAATAGATCATATAAATATGACTACCAAAGAAAAAATAAAGACCAAAAGAAAGAGACAAAGGCTTTCTTCAAGTCTAAATTAAAGGTATCATTGCCCTCATTTCAGAGACCATGTGTTGACCATTTTTAAAGAGTTTATGCAGTAAAGGCATGAGTTCTAAAAATATTTTGACTCAATAGTGAGGATCATCACACTTCCGAATTTTCAGGGGAGGATTGACATTAAAGAATGATTATTGTGAAGCTTTATCTTACCTAGAAAGTAACTCTTATTCCAAATATATTATCATAGTTTTATTAAAATGCAATATTTGGTTTCCAATTTCCTTCTATGCTCTCAGAATATATCCATCAAAAGTAAACACTTTAAAACAAAATCTCTGTAAATTTAAAAACCAAAAACATTAAAGTGACTACATATATATTAGGGTCTATTTCCCAAACCAAAAGACAACCATAAAATCTGTTTCATAGGAATCATTCAAGGGTTTATGTTGGCTAATACAATGAATTCAAGGCATACATACACACAAAGCTTACTCACTCAAGAAGTTGTCTTATATTGTCATTAGGAAATCATGTTTTCAATCCATATGGTATAATTTATAATGTTACTCTCATATCCATTTCATATACTTATAAATTATAACCTAGTGGTAGACATAAAGGCTGAGTTACAACCTATAATACATCATGCACAGATGTGTAACTTACCATCATATTTTATAAGGCATGAAACTTATGAGCATACGCTTTAAGTTATTTAGTAAATCAAGATCTGAGGTGAAAACACTCCTAGATGATTTCTCATTTTGTTTTTCTTGATAAGCTGTTTAGAGTTATAAGTACATGTGTTACATGTTGGTATCAATGTATGATGGAAGTGTGATATTTCCAGGTTTATATGGATGTTGCGTTCTTACATATAATATAGTAAGCCCTAAAAATATTTTCTTATTTTGATTGAATGAAGACAACTTGAAGTTGTCGATTTAAAACACGTGCCATAGCTAGAAATGAGTTAGAAGGAATACGGCTGCTAGAAGGAAAAGCATGGGGCCACCATAAAACCCAACTCTTACAACCCTGCCTAATAATGGGGAACACATTGGATCTTTCTTTGCAATCATGAATGCATGTCCAAATATGAGCCCTTGTATAGTTTCAAACTCACATCCAAAGGAAGTTAAAGAATATTTGTAGCTTTGTGTTGCACATTCCCTACTTGTTCCTCCACTCCATCTCATTCATCCTTCAACATCAACAAGGCAGGTTCATAACCCACTCATGTAATGCAGTGCTTCCTCACTATAAGCATGTTCAACATATCAAGTAACCATTGTATCTTGGGAAAAGTCCCTCTATCAAAACATGTTATCAAAGACTAAGCATGCCTCTTCTATGTTGCCACATTTAGCATACAGGTCAACAAGCGCATTCTACACAGAGATACTTGAGTCCAGCCTAAATTTAATGATTTTTATATGGAAGTGCATCCTAAACTAGCACTAAGTATTGGAAAAGGTGAAAATATCCATTTTCATCCCATTCTACTAGATCTGATTGAATAATGACTCCTCACAAAGACCATTGTGAGCATATTCTTCATCATGAAGAAGACATTAACACCCTGATCCTTCAACATAGCTGACATTTCTATATCGAACCTTCGAGCAACATATCTAACATTTTTGTATCCAACCTTCGAGCAACATATCTAACATTTCTATATCCAACCTCCCAGCATCAAATTGGTTAACTCTTAATAATTCACTAGTATTAATCCTATGCCAAAATATTAAGGGTTAACATAGGCTCCAATGTGTTTGAGTTTAAGGTTGTTATTTATGGTGACCTAGTTTGTGGTACACACTTTTGAGTTGATTAATTTTGATGTTCTAGTGATGGGAGGTTTGATTTCTCTAGTAAGATACCAACCATTTATAAGATGAAATCAAATGAGGTAGCCCCAAAACTTGGAACTCTGAAAAACAAAAGGATTTCACCTTGAGGGCCATGGGCTCTAAGAATATAATGCATGTGCCTAGAGATGAGAAGGAGGCCATAGAGGTAGAAAGTAACTTCCATAAAAGGTTCCTTCAGCTAGCTAAAGTGGAAATTGAAAAAACGGGTTAAGGAAAAAGGAAGCAATTGTACTAGTAGTAAAATCTTGGAAGGATTGGATACACAGGTTAAGAATTGGTATATTCTTAGCCCTTGGAAAGAATTTTTCATAGAATAGAAAACACTTAGTAGATTTTTAAAACTCTTATTACTCAAGCTCCAAAAGACAAGGAGGAATACTAGTGGGACATTCTCCATGCTATCAAGATCTTTGAGGGAAATTTTGAAGGATGAATAGGTAAAGCAATCTTTATAATAATTAGAATGGTTTCTCAAATGAAAGATGGAGATGAAATCAAGTTTGAGAGAGAGAATTTGTGTATCTTGTAGTGAACACAAGTGAATCCCATCATCCTTGACAAAAATCTAAAACTTTTTGGGTCTAAATAAAGCAAGAAGCGTGATTATAAGGAGCTAGTTGATCAACATATTGAAGGCAATGCACCTTCTGTCATAGCTTGATGTTTATTTTGTCATTTTATAATCCTGCACAAATATAAGATTTTATCTTAATATGTTATTTTCTTATGTATAATGGCATGTAAAAAAATATACATAAACTCTTTGGTCTAAGAGTATGATGTCCAAATGGAAAAGGACAATTTTTCTTTTAGGTAAGCCTCTAAGAAAGAACGTTGTAATATTATTTATATATAATGTGAATTAATCTTCACTTTTTAGATTTAAATAATTCTTATAACTTAGTTATTAATTAATAAAGAAGGTAGTTTTTACTATTTGATAACAAATTATTATGACTTAATCATGAATTAACTAGGATCACTATTATTAGTTGTTGTTTATGAAAGCAGATTGACTCGTGATTGGCTAGTGGTTCATTTGACTCATGTTTCATAAGAGCAAGTAGGCTTCCATAAGGGAAAAAGCTTAATATCAACTTTACCATATAAATTAAAATACTTATTTTGTAAACACATTTAAATTTAATTAATAAGCACATAAAATTTTCATACTCACAACATAACAATCTTAATATTCGATATTCCATCCCATTTAGCCATGGATATATTGACTTGATTTGGTTACAATATCACGGCCAATAGCATTATTACAAATATCCACATGCCAAAACCAAACTCACTTCAAAAATAAAAATATTTTATAAATATTTTTTTTTTAATTTAATTTTATAACATTTATTTAAACCAAAGCTTAATACTTAAAAAACTTAAAATATAACAAATTCTTAAACATGGGTATCCTACTTTGCAATAAATATTATTACCTTTTCTTAAACATGGATATCCTATTTTACAATAAATATTATTAACTTTTCTTAAACATGGATATCTTATTTTACCATAAATATTATTAACTTGTAAATAGTTCTTGTAAGAATACCAAGGGCTAATACCATGGCTTATCAATATAACTTGTGCAAAAAGTTACGTAGCAGATGTTGTTGTAGTGTAAATATTTGAAAACATTTACATGTGGAGTCAATTACAAAATTACAAATAGTTAAAAGTAATTAACTAGAGAGACATTCATCCCCCTAATATGTAGGAATGTATAAAACATTTTGAAATATAAAATATATAAGTAGTATATAATATATAATAATAATATAAATATAATTAATTATAATTAAACATATAATAATAAAATCATTAACTTCACATAGAAAATTCATTTACAGTGAAAAGAGATTTGATTTTTCCACTCATTTTGTAAATAGAGAATTAAGAACTTCTCTTAGTCCAATGTTATATCTTACTCCAAATATCATATATAAAATGAGATATTATTATTGTAACACTTTCATTTTTTAGAGATAACTAAATGAGTGGAATTTAGGATAGGTAAATTAATTGTTTCTTTTCATATATTAAGAGAATTGGTAATTGGGCTTAGGTCTTATTGGCATAACATAATAGATGTGGACAACTCTCATTATAATTTTTGGGTGTGATCACCACATACAATGTTTGTTGAGAGATTTGAACTAAGTTAACATGAACTTGTCTCATATGGAGCACTATCTTCATGCTAGATCCCACCATTTCCCCACCCAGAAGTTGGGGGTTCTCAACACCCTTGCGACTCATGCATTAAGGATCTCTGATGAAAAGAACTTCAAGGAGGAGAAATCCCATCTCCTTAATGTCTTTGTTGAGAACGGTTATAACACGCTCATGGGACAAAAGGCTTTCCTCAAAGCAGCTAAGAATTAGTCAACCAGAAGAGGACCTAAAGAACGGATTCGTGGTGTCCATCTTTTGTTGGTTCAAGGGACCACGGATAGGATTGCAAGGATTCTTAAGAAGCATAATGTCCATGCAACCTTTAGACCTCTTAACACCATTTATAAGTCCCTCACATCTGTGAATGATCCTATTGACCCCAAGGACATGAAAGGGGTTTATATTATTCATTGTTCATGTGGGACCCCCTATATTGGTGACACTCGACACTCCATTAATCAAAGGATTAGTGAGCACGCATCTGACCTTAAGCATATGAGAACCAAGTATTCCGCTTTAGCAGAGCATGTGGAGAAAACCAATCATGATGTTTGCATCGACAAAGCTACTGTGATTGGTAGAGTGTTGCAATTCCATCATCTGAAATTTAAGGAAGCCCTTGCCATTGAAAAAAGGTCAAACAATCTCAATAGAGAGGATGGGTCGTTTTCTTCCTTTCTTCCGCTACCTTAAATATACTATTAATTAATTTTTAATATGGTAATACTTTTCTAACACTTGAATTCTCTAATATTTATATATTTTAAAAAAACTCTTTGACTAATTTTAATTTAAACGATAATTTAATTTATAATTAATTTATAAATTAATTAAAATTAATCTATTTTATAAGTTAATTAATTTAAGAATTTAATATTACTATTTTTACCCTTAAAATACACTATTAATTTATTAATTGAATATTGTAATATTGTTTCTAAGTCACTTGAATTTCTAATATTTATATTTCTAAAAACTTTTGACTCTCACTAAAAATTATTTAATATTTTTAATATATATTTATAAATATATGTCCCCTTTAACTTATATTAAAAATAATTAATTTTATTTATAGAATTACAATAATTTTAACTTTTATAACTAAACTTAATATTATAAAAGAACTTTGATATCTAACAATTTTAAATTAATTTATTTTATGATTTACTTATTCTAATATATATTTATAAAATGGTCCATTTACATTTATTTTAATAAGAATATTAATAACCCAATTAACTTATTTAAATAAATAAAGTTTATAGCCCTTATCAAAGTCAAATTAGCCATTCCGAGTCAAATTTAGCTGTTGTCATTTTAGCCATTACCTTGTGTAGAAAATTGGGTCATTGGATATTATGCCCTATTTATTTAATATACAATGCAAAATCTACTCATTCAACTTATCCTAACTATGAACCACAGTGGTTGGTTTAAAAGACATCCAAAGTATCTCTAAGTAATTTTCGCTAAAAAAATCTTCTCAAAAAAGAATTAAATAATCTAAAATAATTATTATCATCCACCCCAAATTCTTATCCATAATGGGAATATCAATATATATAATTATAATTATAATTTTATTAAACATTAAAAACCCATTAATTTACATATGAGATGGTCACATGGCATTGTCATTGTCGGCTTTATACCTTCAAAACATGTAAATGGTTATATATATATATATATAAATCAAAGATCTATTCTGAGCAACAATCCAGATCTTGCTATTGCTATTGTAGAGCTGGGCGAAACTTCATATGCGTTGATCAGATCTATTGTTGAGCTGCGTGAAACTTCATATCTCTTGATCGGATCTATTGTTGAGCTGTGTGAAACTTCATAACTCTTATCAGATCTATTGTTGAAAGAATGGAAGAAGGCAACAGAAGCATTAATAATAACACTAACGAGGACGAAATGGCTCTCCGTCTTCTGAGCGACGTGGCGGCCACACTAAACGTAACAGAGGCAACAGAGGACGAAGCGGCTCTCCGTATTCTGAGCGACGTGGCGGCCACACAAAACGTAACAGAGGCAACAACCACTGAAGAATCGGGTCATTCGGAAAGAATATTGGAAGAAAGGAACAGAAGCAATAATAATACAACCAGTGACAGAGAAGTGGTTCTTGATATTATGAGAGACGTGGAAGCCACACTAAACGCAAACCCAACAGGGGCAATTACAACCGCTCAAAGACCCCGAAGCGAAGATCATGTAGATGCGGAGCATTTGGTGTCCAGCGTGACTGTTGATAGAAGTGATCTGCTGAATGTTGGTACAATGGAATTGCAGAATATCACAGAGAATGTTGGTCTACGCGAGTTGGAAGAACAGTGGCAGGGAGAGAGCATAGATCGCACACTTATCAGAGGAAATGAGGACTATCTCCTAACATTTAAGTTGGAGAAGAATGTAATCGTTATCAGATATATAGATGATTTTTCCAACGGAACCATTAGATATCAAATTATTTGGAATTCCAAATTCACGTGGCATGATATCAAACAACATCTGGAGAACGATACATATAAATTCCATTATAATTTTGAATGTATCGATATTGGCATCACTGACCTTTCAGACCACTCAGAAGAAGAAGAGGAAGAGGGGGAAGTTTGGGTAAATAGCAGTGTTCGTGCAGCAATCGATGCGTTGCCAACAGTTATAAATCACCCAGAAAAGGAAAGCGGGGATGTGGGAATGTGCCCTGTCTGTCACGAAAAGTTTTCCACGGAAGATTCTGCAAAAAAATTACCGTGCACACATAGTTTTCATGCAAACTGCATTCTGTTATGGTTTGATCGTAAACATTCATGTCCAATATGCATAAGTAAGGTGGTGTTACTCCAAGACAAGCTTGTAGTTCTCAACTTAAACGATTGAATATTAGCGAAGCAAGTTGAATATCAGTTTGTAGTTCTCAGTTTGCTTATATTGTTATAGAATGACCAATATCTGGATTAATTTAATGTTACCGTTCTGGATTTTATATTTACGCACTGAGGGGTTCTCTCCGGGAAGAACTCCTTTAGTTGAATGTTAGTTTGTAGTTCTCAGTTTGCTTATATTGTTATAGAATGACCAATATCTGGATTAATTTAATGTTACCGTTCTGGATTTTATATTTACGCACTGAGGGGTTCTCTCGGGAAGAACTACTTTAGTTGAATATTAGTTTGTAGTTCTCAGTTTGCTTATATTGTTATAGAATGACCAATATGTGGATTACTTTAATGTTACCGTTTTAGATTTTTATATTTACGCACTGAGGGGTTCCCTCTCGAGAAGTGAGGGGTTTCTGAAGTATGTTTTTGGATTTTTAACCGATGTCTCAGTCAGTCGGAGATTGACCAGATATGACATTTGAGTTCTATTTTAATGATGGATTTTGTTTTTAAGCCATTTTGGATTCTTAACAGATGTTTCAGTCAGCAGGACATTGACAAGATATGACATTGGAGTTCCATTTTACAGAATTCTTTTCCCACGAGATCTGTCATCACGTCAGTCTGGTTTCAAATTTTAAATTATTTTTTTCATATGCGTTCAAATAACTTTAGTAATTGCAGAAATTTCAAGAATTATTTAGGAACCTGTTAGAAATAATGTTTGAGATATATTTTAGAGAATAGTATAGGTATTTTTAGAAATATGAATAACCATATTTATTATGCCAACATGTATAGATAATTTTAACCAAAAAATCTGGTTGTTTAGAAGTCGGCATTAATACACAGGTTGGCTCACTACTACAACATACGTCCTTTAACATATGCAAACAAGTGTAAATACATAGACAGCCTTGTCCATTTTAGCTAAAAACGTCTCAGAAAGGATGGATGTTAGTGAAGATTTTTTGTTTGGGTCTTGATCTATACATTATGTAAACCTGGGGAGACCTATGGTGGCACCTTTTTCGTATCTTCTTGTAGCTCAGACCTGAAGTTCAGACTTCTGGAAGAATAAAGTCAGAATGCGTTCTCAACCTGCAGCTCAGAACTATACAGTGAAATATATCAGACTTGAACCTTGGCATAGTCTGCATACTCTGGAGGACATCCACTAGACTTATGGAAACATCTTAGAAGGCATGTGGAACCATTTAAAAATCTTGTGCTAGGTTGGAGTCTTATGGACAGAGCATAATCTTGGAGCTGATTGCAGACCAGCAACCTTGACCATGTAATTTTGAGACTGTTGAATACCTATTAAATCGTATCTAATCTCTGGTTCAATACAGAACAATTTGGCTAGTGATCTTAATATTATCTTCTAAACATAACTAGTTAGAAGCTTAAACATAACTGGTTAGAAGCACAATCTTGGTTTGGAAATCTGAAGAAGCATTGACCATACTTTCTAAAGCATTTTGAGCATACTTGAAGGTTACCTTTGGACTAGAATGTAGACATTTCTTATCGCCTGTAAAGGACTATGGGGAAATAATTACCTCGTACTTGTAATAATTAAATAGCTTGAGGATTGTATTTGTACATACTTGGAGAGCACCTTGAAGAGTGCACGTACAACTTTGACCTGTGGTGGCTAATTTGGAGCAGACCCAAGTTACATAGACATTTTTAGACCAGCACTTGAAGTCATCGTATGAGGTTTTTCAAGATTTCCCTACTAATTTGGCCATTTTGGGAGGCGGAGGTTTCTTGCCTCATGACTGGCAAAGTAGTTAGGTCGCTTTCCTCATGACTGGCAGAGTAGTTAATGAACACTTGTTTTCATTTCTGCAATAACCATATGTGTTGATGAACAAAATTGACCCATAGACGTTAGGCAGTAAACATATGTGTTAATGAAGAGGGTCTATAAAAGTAACAATCTAGAAAAAGAGAGAGGTCAAAAATAAATCAACCAAGGGTAGGTGCAACCAGCATGGAGTGAGCAAGCTGCCAAAATAGGAAAAGGATAAAGAACCAGGGCAGCTTTAACTTCATCTTACTCCCTGTTTTTTATGACTAAGTAGAGAATAAATGAATAAGGAGATGATAATGACATAATCGTCTAATAGGTGAGAGGTTACAAACTAATTCCCTAAATTTAGGAGCTCGTTGGAAACCATGGCTAATAAGCTGAACAACATTAAGTTAATTCAAGAATAATTGGAGCAACCACAACAGTTACTAATATACAGCCTTGAATTATAGTTGAAGTCCCAGTGCCCATCCAAATATCCATAATACTAAATGGTATATTGACTGTAATAATCAAAACATGCTTATATTGTTGGTATGGGTGCCAAGTTCCAGCTCTGTGCATGGTAGGTTGTTGTAAAATGATGGATTAATATGTGTTAAAAATGAAATCTGTCATTTTATCGTCCAAAACACTCCCACAATATAAATTGTGATTGGGTGACTAGGTGTTTCATAAGGGTGGCATCAGACTTTCCTAAGGCTAATGACCTAGTGGAGACAAGCACATAGGAGTAAAGAAACCACTAATAGTGGAAACAACCATGTATTACCAGATGACAGAAGTCTGATATGGTAGGAGAAGCAGAGCTTAGAATAAGAACAAGATTACCTGCTCCTTTAAAATGCTTAAGTTCTTATTCCATATGTAAACAATTTCGATTTTCTTGAAGATTATTGTGATGGAGAATTCAGGTCAGAAGGGCATTGTGGAGATGGTGAGGGATAACAATGGTTTAGATGAAGTCTTATTGAGGGAACCTCGTGTGGCTTCTTCCGGGGTAATATTCATGATAATCCTTTTTAATTTTAGCAATTTTATCCTTCGCCTTCAATAAACTGCTCACCTCCGATGCTTTATCAATGGTCGCCGCGGAATATGCTCCAGCGTATTGTGATAGCTTGGTTAAGTCATCAGAGGGATCGAATTCCTCTTTCCACACAACATTTCTCGTCACTGTTAATTCATGGAATAGAGAAGGTTGATCAGCCCTTCTCTTTTTCCTTTGTCACTTTACAACAGCTTTATGCTTAGGGCGGGCTATAAAATACATCCAAAGGGGGAATCTCTTCAATTTGCAAAATGATTTCTCCGGATGGATCTTTAGGAATTATTTCTATTTCTTTTGATTTGGGTAGGTCGATGGTTTCGCCCGAAACTGGTTTCGATGTAGCTTCTTGTGTGTCGCCTTCTTTAGAAACCTCATCATCTCTTCAGCACTCTAGGTTGCCGATGATTGAATTGAATTGCTGCCATTGTTGGAGCAAATTCAAACACTTTTTCATTTTCATACTCTGATTCATATATGCTACTTTAGTTAAGGCAACCCGTGTGTATACGCAACTGAGTTTAATGCAACTAACGTATATCGAGTAAACTTATGATTTAGTTATTTGATATTTAATCAAAATATTATTAACCATGTAGACAGTAAACAGGTGCAGTAAAATAGAATAGGTCATCACACATAATAAGAACACATGAACACGATGATATAAGGTGGAAACCCAATGTTGGTGAAAACCACCTGCTGCAATTCGTCTCTATCTTCTTTTAATAAGAAACTTCTTTTTACAACGGTTTTGTACTGCTATAGTCTTATAACAGTACGCAGGCTTCTACATGAAGAAGGCTACAACTTTCTCTCATTCTCGAGACTCTATTGGAAGGGAGCTACAACCCCCTTAGCTCTTCTACTACCTTATGTACTAGTATGTAGGTGCTAGCCTACAGAAGGCTACAACCTTCTCTTTTCTTCCAGGGACCACGTTTCATAAATTTTCATACTGGATCCATAAATACAAAAAAATCACCACTGCAATACAATCACCAACTATACTTGCATCATCAATCTCTGAATCACCCAACTCTGAATCTGTGAAATCCTGTCCTCAAAACACAGTTACTAGAACATAGACCAGAGCCCAGAACTCTGCAACAACCACTACAACCAACAACAACCTGAAATATCAACTCTCATAACGTATATGCTACTTGACTATGTCAAACCAGCATGTACACGAACATTCACTAGAGAAAACCCACGTACATATTTGAAGATAATTACTTATACCTTCGCTGCAATTACCAACTTCCAATATACCGAGATCATAAGATATAAAACATGTGTCAGTATTCAGATCTATTCATGATCATACCATATAATGATAATACATTTTAGTTTTCAAGATCCCGGTCCATCAACCTTTATCAAATGCGTAGGTACCTCCTTGATTCAGATTGAGAAAAGCATCACAAACCCATAACCAGCATACTAGATCTCACACTTCATCGAATATTTATTACTTGCACACTTGCACCATAAGCATCTTAACCTACAATCCATTCTCTTGGTCAATCAATGATCAGTGGCAAGATGTGTCAATAAGCATCATCACCAAGGACTTCTAACCATAATGCCAACAATGCATTATTCAAAGCATATGCTCCCCCTGAGCTTGTGCCAACCATCATATACTACGACAAAACCATTTCCTAAGTTTGTTCTACAGCTTTTCTTCAGAACTCCATATATGTGACTGTGCAACATATAATTTGCATATATACGTGGTTTACCTTCATAATATCAACATAGGCAAGTTGGAATACTGAAGGTCTACACTTTCAGTTTCTCCTGTGTTTGTTATGTCAGCTAACTAAGATGTGTTGCACCTTTCTGTCTCTAATTCTATCTTCTTCAATACCTAGAATTGTGAATTTTGCTCTTGCATTCTCTTGCTTTATGTCCAAACTTGTTACATGCATAACATCTTACATGTTTCATATTCCTTCTATTGCAATAAATTTCTTTGTGACCAAAGATATTGCAAGAAAAACAATATCCCTTGAAGTACTTGGAATGTGATGATCTTGTGTCATGGTCTTGAACCATTCTACTTTTGCATATGGCTGCAACATATCCAAGATTATGACATACATAACTTTCAACATTATTCATCGGAGGAAATAATCATCTATCACTTCCATAATTAGGAGTAAAATATTTTCTTTGAGGAATTTATTTCCTTGGCTGTTTGATGAGGTTGTCCTCTCATCTCCTTGTTGAGCATTTCAGAATTCTCATTAGAGTTCCTTGCCTCACCTTGTGAGCTAGATTCACCTTCAACAGATTCATAAAAGGAAAGACCAGTTTTGATAGCAGGGGACCTTTGACTACTAAGAATATCATCGAAAATATTAGTATTGTCTTGAAATCGCAACACTGTATCCTTTTCTTATAATTCACCTTTTAAGATATTTACCTCAACCTGATGTTGTTCTTCCTTTTCCAGATACTACTTCCTTATGTTTTCTTTAGCTTTTCTTTCTTCATCCACTTGTTGCCTTAATTTGAGCACTTCATGTTATTTTTCTTCAAGATCTTCTTTATTCTGCTTATTTGATTCTTTAAGATCTTCTTTTAGAGAGAGGATCTTCGATTCAAGTCTTTGAATTGTTATGCTCTAATCTTTTACTACATCCTGCAATTGCTCCCTTACTCTAGTTACTGACTCTAGCTGTTCTTTTAATCTCGTAACTTCTTCTGTTTCTACATCCTTTTTTTCATATGCCATGAGAAGTCTAATGTCTTCATCACCATTGGATGAGTCCTTACTTTTATCATGAGTATAATAACTTATATTACCTTCTTCAGACATATTTCCTTTGTTATGAGGGCATCTAGTAGCGTAATGACCAACTCTACCACATGAAAAGCATTTGAAAGGTAGCTTACCTTTGAAGCTTCCAAATCCCCGTTCGTGATTCTTGATAAAATTTACCTCATCTTCTTCTTCTGAAATGTATCCTGATTCATTTACGGATACTTCGAATGCGTCTTCTCCCATATCTACAGATCCTCCTTTTCTTTTATGGCAGACACTTTGGATTCAAATTGAGCAGACAAGGATCTCAAAACCTTTTTAACTAAGACAACTTCCTTAATTTCTTCACCCAGATTTCTCATGCAATTGACAATCTCATCTATGTGCAGGAAGTAATTAGCTATGCTTTCATTACTATGCATCTTAAGAGTTTCATACTGTATTTTGAGAGTTTGAAGCTTTGCTCATTTTACCTAATCATCTCCTTCATAGCTTAGAATGATTTTGTCCCATATTTCTTTAGCTGATTTGAACTGTATAACCTTGACAAATTTTGATTATGAAAAACTTCCCAATAAGACAATAACCGCTTTCGCATTGAGTTCATATTACTTACTCTCTATTGTATCTGTAGGAATTGTTGATGGATATGTATATCCTCTATCCACGATACCCCAACCATCCATTCCAAGTGATTGTAGATATGTTGTGGTTCTTATCTTCCAGTAGAAAAAGTTGCTCCCATCAAATATTGGTGGCCTAATGGATGTCTCTCTTTCTTGATTACGCATTCTGATGGATCTTCCTTCAAGCGATCAAGCTTCTTTAAAAGGACCCGCTCTAATACCAATTGTTGGAAAGAATACTGAGAGGGGGGGTGAGGGTGAATTAGTATTAGCAAATCAAACACTTTTTCATTTTCATACTCTGGCTCATATATGGTCCTTTAGTTAAGGCAACTCGCGTGTATACATAACTGAGTTTAATGTAACTAGTGTATATCCAGTAAACTTATGATTAAATTAGTTGATATTTAATTAGAACATTATTAACAATGTAGACAGTAAACAGGTGCAGTAAAATAGAATAGGTCATCACACATAAGAAGCACACATGAACACCATGATATAAGGTGGAAACCCAATGTGGGTGAAAACCACCTGCTGCAATTTGCCTCTATCTTCTTTTAATAAGAAACTTCTTTTTACAATGGTTCTCTACTAGTGCAGTCTCATACCAGTACGCAGGCTTCTACTTGCAAAAGGCTACAACCTTCTCTCATTCTCGAGACTCTCTTGGAAGGGAGCTACAACCCCATTAGCTCTTGTACTAGCTTATGTACTAGTACGTAGGTGTTGGCCTACAGAAGGCTACAACCTTCTCTTTTCTTCCAGGGACCACCTTTCATAAATTCTCATACTGGATCCATAAATACAAAACAATCACCACTGGAATACAATCATCAACTCTACTTGCATCATCAATCTCTGAATCACCCAATACTGAATCACTGAAACCCTGTCATCAAAATACAGTTACTAGAACACAAACTAGAGCCCAAAACTCTGCAACAACCACTATAACCAATAGAAACCTAAAATATCAACTCTTGTAATGTATATGCTACTTGGCCGTGTCAAACCAGCGTGTACACGCACTTTCACCAGAGAGAACCCGCGTACAGATCTGAATATAATTACTTATACCTTCGCTGCAATTACCAACTTCTGATATACCCTGACAATAAGATATAAAACATACATCAATATTTAGATATATTCATGATCATACCATATAATGATAATACATTTTAGTTTTCGACATCTCGGTCCATCAACCTTTATCAAATGCATAGGTGCCTCCTTGATTCAGATTGAGAAAAGCATCAAAAAGTCGTAACCAACATACTAGATCTCACACTTCAACAAATATTTATTACGTGCACACCTGCATGATGCTTGGCCTAATGATCTTCTCTTTATATAGTTTGAGGCCTCTCTCAATACCATGGTCCAAAACCATGTAGGACCAATACCTTGGACCCAATACCTAGGGCCAACATTTCGTTCCAAAGACCATGGACCAATACCAAAATACTATGGACCAAATACCACGGACCAAAACTTAGTTTTCCAATATGTACACGCCTTTCCTTCTGTGAACCTGCGTATACGCATCTTTTGTTCTACTCACCCACATGTATACGCACTTTCATCAAAGTTAACCTGCGTATACCTCTCTCTTGACCTGTTGTAC
Source organism: Pinus taeda (assembly GCA_000404065.3). Lineage (NCBI taxonomy): Eukaryota > Viridiplantae > Streptophyta > Pinopsida > Pinales > Pinaceae > Pinus > Pinus taeda. The sequence continues at coordinate 46,065 of APFE031137917.1, forward strand.
TATGATGTGTCATCTTATTGAGTTTCCACCACCTGTATCATACCTCTAAGTGAGTTACCATCAAGGACAACACCTGTATCATAATGCCAACAGAGAGCTCCTATATGCCATTAAGGGAGTCTTAATAACTAACTTTTGGACCTGTGACTGAGTACCCTCTTTAGTTTCAAAGAGTGGAATTGAGTATATAGAAAGGTCCCTTCAAGTTGTTCAAAAGTGGAAGGAAATTAATATGTAGTATGGAATATGAAGTCTGTAGGTTTGTAATCAGGTAATTGAACACCCATTTCAAACTTTGATTTAGGTGATTATGTTGGCAGTGGGGGTTCTTGACATGTTTCAATGAGTGAATGAGGAAATCTAATCTGAAATCAACTCTCTTATCTAAAAGTTTTGAAATCCTAGGTGATAATTGTGTCCAATCTAGATCAGATGGAATTTTTATATAGGGATCAAATGATAATATATCTTTAGATGGAAAGGTTGAAGAAGAATAAGATGGTTGAATTTTTCTATTATAATTGGCCCTTCTCACTAGTTGTTTTGGATCTTACAGAGGACTAACTCTTTTAGGTTCAGAATGAGATCTAGTGTGCTTAAAAGGTTCTAGTTTGGCATAGTGGAGTCGCCAGGTGAAGAATTTTGACCTATCTAGACCTTTAGTCACCTTTAAAGGTATATGATTTATATCGTTGTCCCAAGAAAACTTATCAAATTCGAATCCCCGGCAATAACTCCAGATTGATGTTCTTCCTCTAAGATTATAATGGTCAATTGATCATGCGAGAACATCTAAGATATTTGTTTTGCAGGTTTTGGTTTTGGTTTTTATGTAGGACCAATACATAGAACAAACTGTAGGAATGATGTATTAACTCTTTTAGATAGTACTAATAGATAATCAAAGGGCTACTATTTAACTTCACACAGTGATTTGAATTTATAAGGTCTGTAGAAAGAATAGTAAGGAGATATGATTAATTTAGATTTCAGACAGAAAGATAAGTTATCATAAGTGGTAAAACCTTTGTCCAATGTTTGAAACTTAAACAAACTATTCTTAAAATTACATAATATATTGACAATTTTATGATTTAGAGGGAGCATTTTAGAGAGATAATCCAATATCTCAGTCTCTTTATGATAATAACTTCACATAGAATTTTAAAAATAATTGTAACACATTTATTCTCACTTGATATATCTGTTGGCATTATGGCACAGGTTTGGCACAGGTGTTGTCCTTGATGGCAACCCTCTATGGTAACAGATCTCAGTTCAGGCACTCAGAAAGTAGAAAAAGACATATACGCAGGTTCATCTAGACAAAGTCGTGTATACACGCGGGTTATACATTACAAAAGTGCGTATATGTTGGTGATCACTCTTTTGGTCCATGGCAGTTAGATCTTGGAACTTGAACCTATGTTTTGGACTATGGCGTCTCGTCAATTGTGCCGATCCATATTTGGGTTCATGGTATTGAAATGTTATGGTTTTGGACCATGGTATTGGGGAAGGCCTAGGGCTATAAAAGAGGAAGGAGATCTTGTGACAAATTACCATCTGGATTATTATTGAAGATCTGAAAAGGGTTAGAGCTGGTACATTGGATGGTGATGCAGATCTGGATCTGAAGGAAGGAGGGACTTCAGCACAAAAGGAAGGACAAGGTCTTTTCATGGGTCATAATCTTTAAGCTTAATGATAGTATCTCTGTATGATTTTGATTTGCTTGATGTGGCGCTCGTCTGATCTATAAGTCTGATAATCTGGGTTATTTAGTGATTGAATATCTGGAAGAGTGTATTGTCCTTTATAGATCTGCATGCAAGTTCAGTGAAGCGAAGGTGCGTATACACGCTGTTTAGGTGAAGTGAAGGTGCGTATACGCAGGTTGTTCCATACGCAGGGGCGTATGCACACAAGTTGCAGACTGTTAAAATTGCGTATATGCTTTAAGTTGTGATCTGGCTGTTTTTGCTTATTGTTGTTGGGTTTTGGGTTCTGTTTCTGCTATATGGTTTCTAGTACAGTTTTCTGTGTACAGCTGTCAGAGGAGTATCTACTTGTTTCAGATCTAGTTGGTGGAAAGGAGATTGGTTGATTCTTGATGATTGTGGATCCAGTTTGAAAATTGATGAAAAGTGGTTCCTGGAAGAAAGAAAAGGTTGTAGCCTTCTGTAGGCCAGCACCTACGTACTAGTAT
>APFE031137927.1:0-12982 GCA_000404065.3 Pinus taeda
TAGATATTGGAGGTAGCCATTTTTTCATTAATATTTTTTTACCCCTTTATATTTTTTCATTAACTTTGGGCTCTATTTTTTACATCTGCCAATATAAAAACCCTCCACCCCTATATATCACCCAATACATTATGTCATTTTTTCATCAATAAATATCCTCCAATATAAAATCACGTGGTTATTTAACATTGCATGAATCAAAAATACTTTATATTAAGCTTATTGTTTTGGTGGAAACTAAAGCTAATGGGAGCAATATTGATCACTATATACCATACCATGAGAAGATATAATAATAGTGAAGAACACCCAATTAAAAATTGATTGTCAAGTCAAGATATGTCATGAATGGTGAATAAACCAATGATCACATAAATAAAATTGAAGGCACCACAGAGAAAATATCTATTCAAAATATAAATGCTAGAGGTTAACATTTTACCATAGCTACAGTCAGTGAATAAACCAATGATCACATAAATAAAATTGAAGGCATGACGGAGAAAATTTCCATTCAAATTATAAATACTAAAGGTTGACATTTTACCATAGTTGTGGTCGAGTTGTTCTAGACATTTTGTTTAAACTAGTTTTCTATGTTTTCAAGTTTTCAGGAGTTGAGGAATGGGATTAAACTTTTAAATTCATTGATAATATGGCCCTTTAAAAGAACTTAATTTTCTTTGGGGGGGTGGGCGGGAAATAAACTTTAATCGAATTGAAAGTTTGTTGACAAATTTTGAAAAATATTCAACTTTGAAGGAAACATTAAAAGTTCTTAAGAGAATTTTCAAAAATATTTGAAGCGCTTTAAATTAAAAAATTTAAAAAGTTTGTATTTTAAGCTAAATATTTTCACAATATTATTGGAAATTCTCTATGATCAAATATCAAATATGTATTATTTATCAAAATAATTAAAAATATAAATTTATAGCCTTTAATTTTAAGATTATTAATTATTAATTCTATAAAAAATATTAGTTATTTATTTCTGAACATATATACATTTAATTAAACCACCTCACTTATATTATGATAGAGATTTTTAAGCTATAAATAGAGTTTGTTATGATATCATGACTTATCAATAAGACATGCCATTAATTAAGTTAGAATGCAAATATTTTTTTCAATTATTACAAGAACCTACTTTAATTAATATTTTTATACTTATATCAAATAGGCATTATATATAAAATTAATACACTTTCAACTATTATTATTTTTGCAAATCAATAATTTGTATGTCCAAAAACTTAGGATTACATAGTTTTTCCAGATTGTGCTCTAAGGATTTTAATCCTCCCCAAAGAAATAATGCTCACTAGTATTGATATCTCCATACAACTCTTGATACAAAATTCACAAGACGGAACACTACACCTTGACCAAAAAATTCACAAGATAGAACATTACACCATGACCGATGCTTAGAAAATTAAGAAATACGTACACAAAGTCCAAAGCCCTTCTAATTGGGCGAAACAAAATCAAAGACAAAAATTAAACTACCATGCCAACCAACAAGAGCTTAAACCATTATCTAAATAACAAATTGTTGTTGGTATCCTAGTGCTTGAATCTAGAGGATCTAGCAGAACTCTGCTATCAGATTCACATGCAATGTACACCATCATGTGGGCAACACGAGTATCATTCTCGTCCAAGAAGAAGCATCAATTATTGAGCATTATTTTTATGTCCTCTAGGGTGGAAAAGGTGTTATATTTCTCCACTTTCCTGTCATTTAGGACAAGAACTAGCAATGTATTTATTTTCCAGTGTAGGGTAAAAAAGTTCAAATATTTTTTCTTCTTTCCCCTAGTGTGCCTAGAATCAAGAACCTAAGTTAACACATCCTCTAATATTTCTTAATATGAGTGGGATTGTCTCTACACTCCAATTTGAGTATCCAATTTGTGAATTTCCCCCCTTATTTTTGGAAAAACTGCATTGAAATAGGTGGAAGACGAGTCATGAGCGAAAAACCTCACTCGTGTCTTCCCTTGAAAACCATTACCCCCTTGCCCCCACCTATTGTGAATTTGATGACACAATGACATGATAGAAACTAGGAGGGCACTAGGGAAAATTTTAGGGGCTAATATTCACAAGTGGGCTAATTTTCCATGCTTTTTCCAAAAAAAAGATTCGCCAATTTCCATTTTTTCTAAAATGATTTGTCCAAATTTTATAGTACACCATTATTTTACATTAAAAATTGCCAAATATTATATCTCCTAATACCAAATTGTTGTAGATCTAAATATTTCTACAAAAGCATCACCAAAAATTTTACAATTGCATATTAGGGACTAGTAAGATTCACCAAGGTTTCTAAACATTAAGATAAACTTACATCCTTAAAATTTTCCTTGGAGGGCACACTTGAGCAACTACTACGTATACCTATGACTACAAAAAAACAAGCAATAAATCTAGACACATCCACGCCAGAACCAGAGCCCCACAGTGGTTCGTTAGGGGAGAAATACCATACCAGCTGGGTTCATATTGGTAGATATATATTTAGTAAAAATTGACATAATATATTGAGGATATATTAGGGGTAAAGTGTTTTTATATTGGAAGGTAAAAAATATGAAGCTCAAAATTAATAAAAAATATAAAGGGGTATAAAAAATGTTGATGAAAAAATGGATACCCACAATACTTAGTGAATGTAGGGTTTTTTAAATTGGGAAGGTCTATTGGGTTCATATTGGTAAGGGATTAAATAATGTGATTTTTAGAGGTGTTTTCCAATACACACTCAAATTAAGGGTATTGTTTAGTATGCCACAAACACATGTGATATGTTAGAGGTTCATTGAGTGAAGCCCCCGCGCAGAGCTCAAAACCATTATCTCATCCCCAAATTTTGGGACACAGACCTAATATTGACGAGAATAGCCATCGTGTTTAACAGAGGTCACAAAAAATTACAAAGGACACATTCCCTAGCACCATTAAATAAATACTCAAACTCACATAGAATGGAATAACCCTGAGGCATAAAACTCTCACACACCCAAGAAAACTAATGCATAAGATCCCTTCAGCACATATTGCATAATTCACACGATGATTGACATAATTATTTACAAAAATTATATCCCACAACCCAAACTTTACCAATTGATAGAAACCCAGGAACAAAGGACCAAAAATGACCGATAAGCCTCCTCAACCCCTATTGTAAGGCCAAAACAGAGCCTCACAATTCAAATAAATTAGACCTATCTCATCAAAACCCTACCACAAAACCAAAATTAAACCATTTCCTGAAAAGTAGACTAAACAATCTTAGTTCTAGCATAAGGATTTGTCGATGATGCCCATACCAACCCACTGAAACGTAAGATTCAAATCATGCATATATCAACCACAACTCTAAGGAATCCCCACTACTCACACCGACACCATCATGGGCTAGTAAATACAATCTTTTCCAACTCACTCATAGACCCAAGCCCAAGTAGAAAAATTGGTACACTACTAGTTGGGACAAAAAATACACACAAGTAGATTGAGGACTTTGCCTCACCTCCTCTCGAACTACTGCAAATAAATTACAAAAACTTTAAAAGAGCTAAGTTTATAATGATGCTTTCCATCTTGAGGTTTGCATGAAATTGCATGTAGGGTGTTGGCTAAGCCCCTCTCAATTACTACAAATCACATGCGGGGGTGCCAAACACAACCTCGAAAGCCTCTTCTTTAATTGCATTTACACACCTGTTGGGGACACTTTCCACTATTATTAAATTAAAATGTAAATATTTTTATTCAATTATTACAAACACCTACTTTATTACCCATATTTTTATTATATCTATTCAAAATATCGTTATAATATAAAAATAATATCACTTTCCACCATTATTAAATTAAAATGGCAATATTTTTGTTGAATTATTAAGCCCTATTTAAAAAAATGTGTATTATATTTATTCAAAATATATTATAATTAAAAATCGAAATATATGTAAATCTTATTTCAAAAATTATTTAAGTCAAAAAACTTAATAATATACACTTTATTGTTGTGGAAATACATAAATTTTAATGTATATATTTGTGGTATGAGTAAACAAAACAAGTATGATAAATAAAAATAAATGTCTAATAAATCAACCTTATAGCATATTGTTGCTATCAACCAACCATAATATTAATTTTTTTTATATTTCCATATTACAAGAGTATTATTTCCATATTACAAGAGTATTGTTTCCATATTACAAGAGTAGTACTACTACTTCTTCTTTTTTCAATCTCAATTAAAATAATGATTCAAATTTAGAAAGATATTTGAAACTTATATGTGTAAATTTTTATTTACAAAACATTAAAATTTTCTATTTAATTTTTTTTTATAGATTTTACACATTCATATTAAATAATGCAGTTGATATAGATTGATTGACATTATCTTTCACTTACAATATTCATATGAAATGTGGAAAATGACACTAAGTGACTTATATCAATAGTTTTATTAATGTAGTTGTGGTACTTGACAATTATGTGCTTGGAAAAATTAGTAGACCATGGTTGGTTATGGTTGACATTTGTTTGAATACGATTAAAAATAGTTGACAATTGTTGGCCATGACTGGAAATGGTTAACCATGTTTTTTTAGGGTTGTTGATGGTTGATTACGGTTCAAGAAGGTTGAAATGTTGGCAATGGTAAACCATGGTTGACAAGGATGACCACAGTTGAGGATGGTTGACTGGTTGATGAAGGTTTACCTTGATTATTCATTAATAAAAAATGTATTTATGAAACATTTATGTTGAGCATTATTATATTAATTTTTATCAACCATGGTTGATGTTACATTGTTTTTAATGTTAATGTTATGTTAATATTACATTAATTGTTTAAGAGGGTTGATGATGTTTACAATGATTGGCCATAACCAACCAGTAATGTAATGTGGCATTTATATTACATTAATGTTGGGAATCATTACATTATTATTTTTCAACCATGGTTGATGTTACATTGGTGACAATGTTAATAATACATTAATAGTTGAATATGGTTGAGGAGGTTGACCACAATTGGGCAAGTCAACGATTAATGTAACAACGTATTTACATCAGTGAACAATATTGACCATGACTAAACTTGGTAACAATGTTTGAGCATGGTGAATCTTTCTTGACCGTATTTGAACATGGTTTACAATGGTTAAATAAGGTCAAATTATAGTTGACCGTGAACATGGTAATCCATTTTGAATATAGTTAACTATGGTTGACATTGTCTAACTATGGTTAAGAATTATTGGCAAGGGTTGAGCATTGTTGAAAATGGTTAACCATGGTTGCCTAGGGTTGTTTATGCTTACTGATGGTTAGCTATGGTTCAATAGGGTTAATGAGGTTGAAAATGGTTGACCATTGTTGCGATGTTGACTATGGTTAACCTTCATTGACAAGGTTGACCATTGTTGAGGAAGGTTGATCGTGGCTAAGCTGGGTTGACCTGGATTTACAAATAATATAATAATGTAATGTATGTAGCATTAATGTTGAGCATTGTTACATTAATGTTTTTCAACAACAGTTGACCATGGTTGATGTTACATTGGTATTAATTTTAATGTTGCACTAATATTTATATTAATGGTTGAAGAGGGATGACAAGGTTGACAATGATTGACCCCAATCAACCATTAGTGTAACAATTTAAAACCGTTGTAGGTTCTACTCTGACTATTTAACATGCATAAGTTGATCTGATTCTTCAACTTGTCCTAACGATGAACCACACTCATCGGTTCGAAACGCGTCGACAAATGAAATATCATGTGATTTACGCTGAAAAATCTCTTGTTAACATGTAACAATTTATTTATGTTACATTAATGTTGAGAATCGTTACATCAATGATTGTCAACAATGGTCGACAATGGTTGATTTTACATTGGTGTTAATGTTAATGTTTACATGTTAAAGTTACATTAATGTTTGAAGAGAATTTAAAAGGTTGACCTTGATTGACTTTTATCAACCATTAATATAATAATGTATTTGTGTTACATGATTGAACATTGTTTACCATGAGTAAACTTTGTGACCGTGTTTGACCATGGTTAAGCTTTCAAAGTTGACTATGGTTGACCTTCATTAAAAAGGCTAACCATTATTTGGGAGCATTCTAAAACACTTCTTTCCACCTCCTTAAAACCATTTTAGGATGTGGGAGGCCTTACCCATTTATTTTGACCCAACTTCCAAGGTCTGTTATGAAGGTGGGGTCATACAAACTCAATTTTCAAACTTTCCAGAAATAAATTTTGATAGCACCATGATGATAAGCTTGTCATGAGATTTCCAACGATGTGGATTTTGTCTCAACATGAGTCTGAAATCAAAATTTAGGTACATTAGAATTTTTCCAACAAAAAAGGGTTTGCATTATCATAAGAGTGCATCATGGAACCCATGTGGGCTCCACCTAGATTTGGTGGAATAGTCATGTCATTATGTGGGGTGACCATTCATTTTCATGTCAGTCGTTGTAGGTTAACAAGTTACAAATACTTGCTAGTGGGTGATCTCCACAGTGGGAAGGGTTTCCACACTAGAACCACAACTTAGCTAGTGTGGAAACCACTTCAACCAAGCTAGTGGTATTTATACCCCCATTATTGGTGGTATCAAGTTTGGGAAGAAATGAGGTCTACAATTGTTCATAGCCATTAATTAGAGAGAGCTAGTTTCGTGCTAATCCCAACCATGGCCCCACCTTTGCATTAATCATAGACAGAGACCCCTAACCGCCGGACAATCAATCTTGATTATTGACCTACCACCCAAAAATCATCTACAAGCACATAAGGACTCAACAAGGAGCGGTGGCAAGGTTCACCAAGAAAACTATGGCCATATCGATGAATTTATTATTGGCCCACTTGCTATCTAGGTTGATGAATTACAATAGTTTCGATAGGGGAAATCCTCTAAGTCAACAAACCTGACAGACTAATTTTTTTATGTGATAGTTCTATCTGCCCTTTTGGTTTGATCATTGCCTCACATTAGAAAAATTATAGCGGTGATGGTTGTAGGATTTTTACTAACTAGAGGCTTTTGGTTTTGATTCTTGCTTAAAGACCTAGTCCTATGGAAAGTCTTGCTTAGAACCAAGTGTTGGTAAATTTGGTGACAGGTGAAATTATTGGTGTGAGTGGTGGCTTTAGAGAGTTGGGAAAGCGTCAATGGAGTTGTATACAATTAAACATCAATCCATAGTCTTTAGTTAATATAGAAATTATGGTATTTCTCCACCAAGAAACACGTGGATAAATCGATTATAGGATAATAGTGGGGGTTTGGGTCACCAAAATGAACATAATTACTAATGAAGACCATATTACCCTTGATATGATTTATGTAATTTGTGACTTATGTAATAATGTAAGCATTAAGGGGGGAACTTAGAAATAATTCTTGTTTTAGAAAATAGGTAAAATTGGTTTGTTGAGTGGATTGGACAATTGAGATATTTTCTTAACAAAAATCCCTCATTTGAGAAATGGTTGGATCTCATTAATACAATAATACATGATGTAATTGATTAATTTGGTATAATAGAAAATACATGTGTTTGTGCATGCACACATCTCCTTGTTCTTATTTTGTTCCAAATCAAAGGTTGAGATTTATCTTAGAAGTATTTACGCATTTTTTCCTTTTAATGGAACTGATTAGTTTATAAAAATATCATACACACATGTTCCATATGAACATGAGCTATGATTTTTGGGCATGTGATATTAGACATCCATGGTATTAGATGGTGGTATTATTATAAAGACTAGGTTATGGATATTCATTGTAAAGTGCGGGTGAGTCTTCACGGTTAAAAATATTGGTATATGTTTTTTAAATGTATATATGTTTAATTAATGTTATCATTAATAATGATAATAATAATTTGATATAAAGTCATAATTTAGTTCATTATGATTTTTTTAATTTGAAGAATGTGAAATGTATTATGATGTAAGTGTTTTGATTCCTATTAGCATTTATTAGCCATCAAATTTATATGGATTCCCTGTTGATAGGTACTTTTGAAATCAAGGTGTAGGGGAAGTTTGTAATTCCTTCAATTCTTAATATGGTTTTTACAAACTGTTAGACACAATTATTTGTTCAAGATTATGTCAAAATTTGGCTTTGATGAAAGGTTTATACATTGGGTTTCCCTATGCATTAAATCACCTTGAATATCAATATTATTAAATGGAAGCGAAATGTGATTCTTTCAATCTTCTCCTATTCTCCATCAAGGATTCCATTTGTCCCCATTTTTATATATCATAATGGTTGATCCTCTTAGCAGAAGGTTGGAGTTTGAATGAAGAGGTGAACATATACCTGGTCTTAGGATTGTCCATGGAATAAAGAATATAATTCACTCTCAATTTATTGTTAATGTCCGTCGTTAAGGAGGGACTTCTACAATAATTCCATGAATAGTTAAGTTGGTCCTTGGTAGCTTTTTGGATGTCTCTATAGGTCTAATAAAATCACAAAAATTGGATATTTCTTTCTAAAATGCCTCCTCTCATAACCAAAGACAAATAGGAAGTATTAGTGGTTTCCATATTGTGGAACTTCGAAAGAATTAAATATTCATGGATTCATATTTTTTAAAAATCACAATACTAGGAAGAATGGGATTGTACCATCGCTAAATTTAAAATGAAATTTGTTTTGTAGGGAGCCCACTGGATCAACTCAGCTGGATGCGTTTTGTTGATCAAAGCAATTCTTTCTCCTCTCCCTTTTCACCAATTCACTACACTCCTTACACCATGAAGTGTTTTCTTTGTGATGTCTAAGGAAATCCACATGTTTCCTTAGGAATGCGGGGATTCTACCACAAAATGTACATGTGATGAAAAGGGAAACAATTAAGTATTGAAAACCATGGGGGCCTTGACATTAGAGACCATATGCTTATGAACAAAATAATAGGAGAAAAGTTTGTATGGAGGTTTATCACCTTGGAAACCTATTGGTAGATATTAGTCCTTAAAGTAAAATATCTTTGGACAGAACAAGTTTGATGCTTAGATTCAATTCAAGCCCCCAAAGGAGGTTGGACGATTTGGAAACTAATCACTTAGGAAAACCCTCCAATCATGTGATATGCCTTTCAAAATCCTAGAAATGAATGAGATATTAATTTACGGAGGGACAAAATAATGGATATGCAACCCTTGGAATGAAATTATGATTTTCTACCTCTGAGTGAATTCTTTTGTGCTCAAGGGAAATAAACACTAGTATACATTTCAGATTGGGACAATGAAGTAAATTGGATAGGATACACCTCAAGAGAGTCCCTGTAAACATGCAACATTTAGCTTACAAAATTCAAAACAATTTAGTTGGTCATTCTCTGTAGTGACTACAGGAGGTAGATCAACTCGGATGGAAGCATTCTTCGTACTCAGTGAAGGAAGGTTATGCATCCTTTCTCTTCCCTCAATGAGCACTGCTCAAATTGTGTACTGGGACAAAAATGTGGAGAGCCAATGCCAACCTAAATTTAGATTACTTTTGTTTGCTCCTTATCCATAAAAAGAAATTGATTGTTGAGAATTTGAGAAAGGGATATATTTAAGGTCCTTGGAGATGTCCACTTTACAAGCAACAAGAGGAATCTATCCAATATATTTCTCTGAAATGTTCATATACAAAAGAGGTACGATTGGATGTGTCTGTTATGCATTCAAACTATTTAAAATGGATATCTTCCCCTTAGAAGTATTTTACATCATGGTAAAAAAAATGCTAGGAGTATCTCATGGGAATCCTTTTTTTTTAAATTATTAGGAAGCACTTTCAAAATTAATTTGCTAGAAGGTATGGATAGCCAAAAACAATGCGTTCTTTAATAATTTAGAAAAAATTCTAGACTCTACAAGCATGAAATCCATTGTTTTTCTCTTTGTTTGGGGCCTTAAAGTTTTCTAATAACTCCTCTAAGCAGGGATTAGACACACAGGAAATGGTCTTCAATTTTTTTCAATTTGAACAAACCAACTCTGGCTATGGAATGGAATAATAGAAGTTCTTAAGTAGAATCAAAACAAAGATTGACTTGATCCTCAATTTTGATGGGGTTTTGGAAATGAATGTAGGGGTGGTAGGGGGGGAGGGGTGGTCTATGGCTCTAAGTAAGTTAAAGTTGTAGATTATTCTTGGGGCATATGGTGCATGAAAAACAACCAAGCTATAATGTATGCCCTTTACGAAGGGATTTAGTAAGCCAAAAAAAACAAGTAGCTTCTCTCACTATTTTCGGAGACCCCCTCCTTATTCAACATTTGGTGAAGAGCTCCTCTATGAGGGACAAAACATTAGAAAGTCTTATCCAAATAATTAGGAAAGTTGCAGAAGGGTTCTCTTCAATAACAAATTTCCATGTTCTTTGTGATGTCAATAAACATGTGGATTTATGCGCTAATGAAGGGTTCTCTTCAATAACATATTTCCATGTTCTTTGTGATCTCAATAAACATGTGGATTTATGTGATAATGAAGGGTGTAAATTAAGATTGGAAGTTTTAAAAATCAATGGTTGAAACAGGGTGGATCCTGTTCCTTAGGGCTAAATGACTAAATGAATTGATGTTGCATAGCCATAAAGGATTGCCTTATCAATTAGTTATAGTATGACATGTAAATTTTGTTTTATGGTGGGTGAGTTTTGTAAGGTACTTACCTACAAAAATCTCTTGAATATATAGCTATTTGCTGGGATGCATGCTCCTTTTTGTATATAAACACAAAATCCTCATTTTGGTAAAAAAAAAATATGGTGTTGACATGTAGCATTTAAAAAAATTGACATGTAGCATTTAAAAAATATTAGTAAGAGGAAAAAATTCAATATAAATATTTATCTATCTAGCGAGAAACATAGGAGTGACTATGTATATATTATGTAAAGTAAATGAAAACAACAAATTTCTTATGGTTAAAATATTTTATTAATGTGTTTCTCAAGATAAAATATATACATATATAGAGAAAGAAAGTGGAAGACAAGCTGAAGTAGAAGTATAATACCTTCCATTAATAAGTGTTTTTCAATTCAAGGTATTAGAAAAACTTTACAATTCTTTCTATGTTTAATATGAAATTGACATCTAATATTTTAAAAATATTAATAATAATAAAAAGATATTTATACTCAAACTATTCGATGTCTACCGTTTGATAAATCTAAATTAATATAATTTATATTAATAAATCTCTTTAATAAATAAAATATAATAAAACTATATATATATAAATACAATTCCCATAATATATTTAAGAAATTTTAGAGAAAGAACTCCAAATATGAGACGCTTCAAAACAGTAAGAAGTAATAAAGAAAATAAACCTCTCGAGAGCAGGGCCATACACAATCCCCATACGTGTCTGTAGTACCAACATTTCATTGTATTATGCATGTGAAAAATATTCCTCCGCGAAAAAAAGAACAGAACCATCAGCAAACATGGCCTGCAACTCGGAAACTTCCTGAATTTAAACACGTAGAAAAATAATTGAGAATATGAAACATTATACACGTGTGTGGAGTAATTGATTTGATTGCATTATACACGTCAAAATACTATTCATAAAAATCCGGCTTCGGTGCAGATAGAAGACAACTATACCTAACCTCGAACACGTTTAAAAAAAAATTAAAGAATCTAGAACATTGGATCCGTTTGATCCGTACGAGTGGAGACGCATGCCTGCGGAATCCCATAGGCAGGTAACATACTGCAGCTAAAATGGCAACATATTTTTTGTAATTGAGTTGAGAGGTTTATTCTACATTCTAGTATGATGTGTAACACTGTCTCTCTATTATCAAAATTGAATTGAAATTTTGTTTATTTAGGCTAAAAATGAATTGAAATTTTGTTTATATAGGCCAATTTTGTTCATTAAAAAGAAGGGTGGTTCATATAAATCCCATCAATTACATCATATTTACATATGGTTACCTATGGTTACCTCATCTGACAGCAATCTATGACAGCAATCTATCATGCCACAGCTGCGATTAGATCCCAAGTGGGAAAGTTATTATTAAACCCTCCCAACCACCCAACATAACATCCATTGACAAAATTAAATTGAAATTTACACATCAAAAAATCAAATCCCTCCCTTATCCATATTTAAAATGGAATTTAATGTCAAAAGTGTATAATGTAATTCTACTCCAACCGAGGGAAGATCAATGTCTATCCAGTAATGATTCTAATCATAGTTAGTTCGGTCGTACTGTGAATACTAAATTTAAAGTGAAACCAAGTATGGTTCAAATTTTTAGGGTTGAATTTGGTAATTATGATTAAAATCATTTTTGTATTAATGAGTTCAGAATTATCTTTCAAATTTTGTAACTATTTCTTAATAAATTTAGATAAAAATAAACCAATAAAATAATATTAAAAATAAATAAAGATACCTCCTAATACTTTAATTTTCAAAATTTTGAAAAAACAATAATATATTAATGTTTTTAAGATGTATATTGTCCAAACTTTTCAGAATTTGGTAACTATAATTCTAATCAGGGTGCCCAAAGATTTAATTTGTTCGATAGCTAGATCTCCGGAACGCCAGCCGGTATTTGGTTCCTTCTGTAATGCAGCCATTCTGCAGTCCTTCAATTGATGGACAGTCTTGGAATAGATGACCAGAATAGTTACCAAATTGGCCGTACTGGCGCAAAAAATTCGACAATGCAGTCGTTAGATTAGGTTCGTGGAATAATACGTTGATTTGTAGTTCGGTAATACCGAAAACAAAATGCGTGTTTCAATGGAATTTTGAAGGTTAAAGCACTCGAAGTTTTTAATGAATTTGTAGTGGCATATAAAGTAACCAAAAATAACCTCTCTATTTACTCCGGATATAATCACTAGAAGAG
>APFE031137931.1:7974-31334 GCA_000404065.3 Pinus taeda
CTCAAGCCATAGAACACCATTGGCCAACCTTGAAGTATGATATGAATTCGATTTGCACCTGCAACCCCGAACTTCAAACTTCGAATTCTCTTCTCAATATACTATTCACATCTCTGATACCATGTAGAAATTTCCTATAAATATAGCTCTCTACTACCATGTAGAAAATCTGTTGTAGGTTAACTTGATAATATAATATAAATCAAAGCAGAATACTATAACCTACTTCTACTATCAAGTTTGCAGAAGCTTAAAGATCAAGCTGAACACATATAACTAGAAGGAGAAGAATCAATGCACAATACACATGAAAATACTTTGGGGAAAGCCTCAGCTAAAAACCTCACTATCTATATTATCATACAAGTTGTAAATACATAAGAATTATAGAAAGCCTTAGCTCTCACATCTAGCCAACTCTCTATACAATCCTCATAGATGCTCATAGGTAATCTTGGCTACTCTCCAACCTTCCTCTCTACCCTCCAAGCTCCTATTTCCTTGTGATGTTCCTCTGGGATGATTCACCTTCAACCAAGTGGAACACTTCTCTAACATACTATCAGAACTGCGCAATCCTCAAGGAATGATTCCTTCTGCATGCATCGGTTTCCTTTATAAGTAAACACATGCAACTGATATTACATTGTCCTTGACTTTAATCTCAACTTGGTCTTTCTCAGAATAGACATGCATGAGTTTCTGATGAGGGAATCTTTAGTTAACTAGAGTACACTAGTTGAGTGCATGCGTGCATCAGTGATTGTTAACTCTCTATTAGTTCCTCAAATAGTTTGGAACTAATTTAACTTGACTTAACTCAATAAACTGAGTTAACTAATTACAACTCAAATATAACTCAATCTTATCTCCTTAACTCAAGGGATAACTCTTGCATGACTTCAGAAATACTTCTAACTTGAATTTCTCCAACTAATTAATCCAAAATTAATTAATTAATTATTTCCAAGTAGTTGTTAAGACTAAATTCAATTTTAATTCACAATTTAATTCAAGGACAAGTTAAATTGGAATATTCTTATTACCACATTTCAACACAACACTTGCAACATCTTCATTTTATTTAATGACCTTTATAACCTTGACAACTTAGAATGGATAGCCATGTGGATCTCCATCTGCTAATACTACAATGATGCAACCCTCCTTAATATCTTGTACATAACCCCTGTAAGGTCTTCCATGGCTTAATGTTGTGCATGAGATCTTCTAGAACCATTATACATTTATCTTTCCTCTACCTATGAAAAAATGATAATACGTTTGGATTGTTGTTGTTCAACAATGTTTGTTTCCTCATGTTCATTTGACACATTTTGTGGCCAAATAAATATACTCTTGAAAATTGTATGTTCATTTGTTGATATTGAAATGAAATCACTTTGATTATTGAAAAAATACTCCCACCAAAAAGAATCAACAACACCAAAGTACTCATATGCATATCTAATAGATTTTTTAATTTCTTCCATGCATTCAGAATAATTTATATCTCTCTTTTTCTTTCGTGCAATATTATTTCAGCAACTAATTGTAATAACAATATTTTTGATGCAAATATTGGATGATCTGGAATGAACTTCAAAAATGCCAAACCTGATGACGACACCCATTTTGCAATAATTGAATAATTATTTCCCCATATAAGTGTTTTCCCATCAATTTTTTTGATACGAAATTGATGTTGGAAGCTAATGTCATTAAGTTGTTCAATGGATTTCTCCTCACCATGCGATCTTAGAATAAGCCTTTGCATGTCAATAGCTTCTTCCAACACATGAAAAATAGGCTCTAGGATGTGTGATTTCTTAATACATTCAATTAATGATGGAAGGCTCCCAACATCCTTCCTCCTCATTGTTACTAAAAAATGAATGAACATCTCATAAATATGGTTATGAGTGTGCCTAACAAGAAGGAAACCAGCCTTTACCTTTTGAAAAATTCTCAATCCAACAAGCATGTTTAGATATCCAAAAACAATCTTATTTTTTTTCATGCAAGTGTTTTCCAATTGCAGATAAAAAACTTCTGGAAGATTACTAGTCCAATGAGGGAGCACATCATGAATTATGGTTATTGTCAAATTTGCATCATTGTGAATGTTTGGAGTTGTGAAGTAAACCCTTGGCAATATTTTCCCATTAAAGACCATATAACTAACCAAATGAAAATGAATAAAATTTTCCTCTTGTAAACAATTTTTTTGATGTGTGGATGAAATGTGGTAAAGTGTTTTCTTTTGGTCCACATTATCAACTATCAAACCCAAATATTTATTTGGATTATAGCACTTCTTTCGATGCTTGTACAACTTTTTTCTTTCACTTGTTTTTCGATCACGATGCTCTTGAAGTGCTTTGACAATGGAATTTTCACATAACATAAAATAAGCCTATTAATAAATACATTTTCATAGTTGATAATTATACAATTTTTAGAAATAATGTTATGAATTCTTACCTCTTTCCATCCCTTGACATTTATCCCTATTTTATTTAAGAGAAGCACATGTGTTGCAAACCCGCGTCCTTGTCTTCTTTGGAATACAGACATTGTTGAATTGTTTCCTCCATATCTTCATAAAATATTGATATGTAATAAAATTACCATCTCCTTCAACACCTTCTACATATTCTTTGTATAAGTTGTAGATTTCTATTCTTGAGAAATTATCTTGAATATGTATTGTGTCTCTATTTGGCATAAACTCTCCATGATTTGAAAAGAATTCTTGCATCCATGACATTGTAATATTTGCTAATGTTCTAAAATATCTTTTATGACATACTTCTAAATAAAATGTGGGATATTTTTCCAAATCTTCTTGGATTCTTGACAAATGAAAATTACCAATTGAATGAAACATTTTGAAATCCTTTCTACAGAGAAATAAAGACGCAATATGATAATCATAACCTGACAATGTATATTGCATGCACCCCACTAAATATGAATTTTGCATTGTTATTCATTGACAAATGTATCTTCCTTTTATCCAATGAAAACTTGAAATCCATATGATTCAAGCAATCGTTTTGACAACATTCACTTGAAATAGGATCATTGATAGAACTTATTCTCGTGAGATATTTTTTCCTACCCCTTGTATAACTGGAATATCTTGGATTGGAACAAAAAGGTTTTTTCCTACTCCTAGACACAATATTTGCTGGAAACATCTCCATCATTTCATCATCCTCTATATAAGCATTTTCACCATCATAAGGAGGAATATTATCCACACTATGATAATTCTAAATAGAGTTAGGAAATTCATCACCAATTTCTTGGAAAATATTCATTACCATCCTCACCTGTAAGAAGTTCTTCACTACCATCATATGTGCTTTTGAAATATTGACTTCGAGGATGATCTTCATCATATTAATCCTTCCCTTTGTTAGTATTTCCCTCATAATCCATAGAATTAGGACTCAGTGGAAAATTTGACTCTCTATTTACTGGAAATTCTTCATCTTTCCCTTCGTCACTACTAATCTCATAGTCCTTAGGATTAGGACTAAGTGGAAAATGTGACACTCTATTTACTAGAAATTATTCATCCTACCCTTCATCATTGCTACTCCCACAGTCCTTAGGATTAAGACTAAGTGGAAAAGATGACCCTCTATTTACTGGAAATTATTCATCATGCCCTTTGTCATTGTTGCTCTTATAGTCCTTAGGATTAGGACTAAGTGGAAAATGTGTATTTATTGGAGATTATTCATCATGCCCTTTGTCAATGCTTCTCTCATATTCCTTAGGATTAAGGCTAAGTGAAAAATTTGTTTCTCTATTCATAGTGAAATAATTATTGTTATATTCATTAATATGAAGAGATTTTTATGAAAAAAAGATGTTGATGCTCTAGTAGGAGAAACTTCACTATCATAAGGATCCATGACTTTCAAATAGAAGATGTTGAATGATACAAATTCACCGTCTCCCAATGATAATTTATATCTTAAAGAGTGAAAATTTCTTTCCAAAGTTCCCCCCAAACATTTCTGCCAAAAATTTTCAATCCAAAAATTTCGTTTGAAATATTTCTCTCCAAAATTTCCTTCTAAAATTTATTTGAAAACATTCTACTAAAATTTTGTCTTGAAAATTTCAACCCTGCTTTCCATTCAAATTTTCCACAGAAATTTTTATTTAAAACATTCCTTCAAAATTAAAATAAATGTTTTACTTAAATTATTTAACACTTAATAGATAATTAAGTTAAATTTTATAATTTATATTCTATTTTTTATCCCACATTTAACAAAAGTTAGTGTATCATGTTGGGATGGGGTCCCCTAGGTCATTCTTGGGGTTAAAACCCCCAGTTTTGATGTAAATTTTGGTAAAAGGATGTGAAGTCTCCATAATTTGTGGATGCGTAGCATGTAGATAGTTATAAGTCAAAAGAGGTTCTAGCCCCCTGTTTATGTAAAGTCGAGTCGGTTTTAATATCCACCCATGGTCTGTGGACCATGGGATTATATGTAAAAAGCTATAAATAGGTGTGTCTTAAAGAGTCTAAGTGGGAGAGATAGATATAAATATGGATGCTTATGTCTAGAAAAGAGAAGGGAAAGTAAGAAGTGGGTATATAGAAGGAAAATGGCTTCACATTTGAGTGCGCAAAGGCCTAGAGTAGAGTCTGCAGTTGAGTGCACAGACCCGTGCAGCTAAGTGCGCAGGGAAGTTTTGAGTTTGTAACATCATATTAAAGATTAATAGAGAATACTATTGAAGGAATTTATATGTTATCTATTTACTTATGTTATTTATATTTGTGATATATTCTATGATGAAAAAATGTCTCTATGAAATAATTATGTATTAGTGTGCAACTCTATTGGATAAGTCTTGCTAACTGTACTCAATGAATGTTAAGTATTTATGTAAACATTACAATACATTTTGTTATGTTATTGAATACTTAAGTAGATCTTTGAAAACTCAGATCTAGGATTTCTTTATGGTGCGCATAAGTGGATGTTTCATCTATTAAGGGTCCACAAAAACCTATCGTAGACCTTTCTAAAGGTCTAAAGGCTGTTTAAGTGAAGTGATAGTACCAATCCCTAGGGGCTTATAGATCTATGTGAAGGAATATCTGGGCCAATAAAATACATCACACTAATCTCTGGATGTGGAAACTTGGTTCCAACACCCTCCCATACTACTTCAGGTAAGATGTCAGCCTACACTATGTGGGTTGATGCCAAAAGGGCCAATAGTGTAGGATTTTGTTTGGCGCAATTAACTCTGAACCTAGGTTAGGACCCACTAAACTAACAAATGGTTTTGTTGTCGGGACTGGGATCTGCATTAGGAGATGTGTGATGTTGCATCACTGGAATCCGACTGAGAAGGAAATTGAGAAGTGGTTGGATAGGAATATCCATGAATTTTCAGCACAAGAGAATAGAAAGTTGTGCCTGTCAAAAGAGCAGTGGTTGGACAGGTACTTGTACACAGAGATACATGATTTTTTTTCCTTCCCGATCGCACTATAAGAATGGATAGCTAAGTTGGCAGACGACCAAGGAAGGTGGAGACTTGACAGTCCAGTAGTGTGGACTCTAAAGCTAGTGTGAAGGTTGGAAGCTTCTGAAGACAAGATCACACACATTGTTGACCACTAGCTCGATCGAATTATAGGAGGATTTGTTACAGAATTCGCAGTTGATACCTTAGTTAGCTACAACGAAGTAGAGAGATGCTTCTTCAAGGGACCATGAGGTAAGTATCTGAGGTCTTTGAATACTTATATTAATATGCTCTTGTGTCAGAAATGGGTCACGCTGTTTCCTTGATGTCTAGATCTACACAAAGTGGATGGATATTCAAAAATCGAGAGGAAAAAGGCCCTGAATATAGCCCATTGATTGGACCTCCTTCGAGTGACGATAAGGAAACAACACAAGCATCACCACAGAGTGTTTTCCTGTTGCTAAGGCAAAGTTTTCCATGAATACATCATCCATCCACTCCACCTCAATCCTCAACTTCACAACATACACGTTCGTCCACACCACCACCACCACCACTGTCATTCAACATGTTGAACTTGATAAAGATGCTGATTTTCAAGGGTATAGGGAGTGAGGATACAGATCAGTTCTAGTTTGTTGGAAATTTTGTATGGACCATGTAGTAGATCACTGATTAAAATATAAATAAGGTGCATTTAGTTACTACTCTGCAGGATCATGCGTTGACATGGTACATTATGTATTGTGTTGGTCACCTTTTAGAAACACTAGTAGATACTAAGGATGATTTAAATAAGGAGTTTAGTAAGCCTACGTCTGACTCGCAGTTAGTTTTTGGTTTTAAGGAAATCATGATGACGGTTGGTAAGATGCCTTGGGAGTTAGATCAAAGGCTGAAATGTGTGATCTGTGAAGCTAATATGTAGCTCACAGATGGTTAGCACTGTGAGCAGTTTATTGCCTCGCTTCTGCCCCACCTAAGGATTGCTTTGTCATAGCAGAAGATAGGAACTCAGGCAGAAGCCTTATAAATCATGATGAGATTGAATGAGACACCTATTCAGGACGTGACTTTTGGATTCCAACAGATTCACTCGCAGTTGTAGAACCTCTGCTTGGAATTGCAGAGCTTTAAAAAAGAGAATGAGGCTAGGCAAGAGGTGCGTGAAGAAGTATGGTGCCTCAAGTGTAAAATCTAGGGGCATGATAAAGAGCATTTCCCTATCTTCGAAAATTATATTACAGGAGGCCGACTGATTACACATTTACGAATGCATGTATAGGTATTTCTGTGTATGTATGTATGAATCTTTCATAAATGTGTTCTTGGTCTACCCATCCCTTTGGATTGCTAGCTAACTTTCCTTCCATGTTGTGATGCATCTTCACTTGTGTGTTCACTTCTTAACTTCTTTCTATCACAGGCTTCGAAGGGGCACACTCAACTCACCCTCCATGTGTTAGAACCTCTCATGCACCTTCCTTGGCTTGCTGCGACTGTCACACCCTTGCTACCAATAGGGACATCTTACATTCCTTTGTGCAAAACCGCAGTCAAGGCACTACCGTACGACCCACTGCTGGGACTTCCACACCAAATTGTCCAAGGTCTAATTGGGACTTCTTACCAAGGAGATCTTGTGACATGTTGGTAGGTCCAGCACCATCAACATTTCTTACGCTAGAAGGAGGGCCAAATGACAAGTTGAGCCCTCATCACCTGTTTTGAACCTTTTCATATCTATCATGGAGTCTCGCACTCTGCCCCCCCCCAAGATTTTTTCACATGCCAAATCTATTACCATCATGAGGGATTCTTGTGATCTCTTGCCCACATACATGTATGATGGTGAAGGCAAAGTGGCCTAGCCTGATTTCTTGCATGACTTCCTTGCCTTGCTTCATGAGGACGAAGGATGTTCTAATGAATAGGCCAACCTACTGCTTGCATACACAGTTTGCGAATCTCCACATCGGTGGTTGTGCAACCTACTGGATGATAGCATGCACTCACTTGAGCAACTCCATGATCTCATTGGAGACACTTTCTATCATTTTGATCCAGAACATCTTGACCAAAAACTGCTACAGTAACAAAAGGCTCCACATGAATCAACTATGGATTTTTGGCAACGCTTCCGTTATTTGTAGTTTCAGTCTCCAAAAAGCTATATGAAATTTCCTTATCTTTGGGATAGATTCGAGTACTATATTAACAAATCTGCCCATCCCAAGAAGAAATTCAAGCTCAAGCCCCACTCACCATACTTCGGTGATGGAGCTACACAATCACAAACAGGCACAGTCATTGTCACAAATAATTGTCCGCCATCCTATCCTCAAACAACTCCACCATCGCAGAATGATGTGGGGGAGCATGAACACACATTTGTTGAACCATCATATCCTACCGACATCGCTCCTTTTGATTTTAGCATATAATTTGTTATGAGTCCCATACCTCGTCACATGTATTTTGCACCTCAACCTCCTTCTTCGTATTCTAATCATCCTTAGGATGACAATGCCTTGTGTTCTTCCATTCTGGACTCGACACTTGTTTTGAGCGAGGATTGATCTATCGATGGAGTTGGTGTGGCAAAACCAACATGTGCTAGCATTCACGAAGAGCATGATGGGGAACTTGAACATCCACCGGTAGTAGGGGACCATCCCTATCTGTCTGTTCATCCTCCGTTTCTTCCTGACATCCTTGATGATCCTTCCATCCCAAATTTTTCATGCACATCTCCATCCACAGATGCACCCATTGTTGATCATTCGCAGGTCACACCATATATCAGTCTATCACCTGATAACAGATAGGACAAGTCATTCATCGTGTTTGCTTGATGGGTCCTGACCTAGGTTCAGAGTTAAATAGCCAAACAAATCCCTACACTACTGGCCCTTTTAGCATCAGCCCATGGTGCGCGGACTGAAGTCTCACCTGAAGCAGTATGGGGGGATGTTGGAACCAAGTTTCCACACCTTGGAGATGTCTGAGGGGTCAATTTAGTCCAACTATCCCTACCTTCATGTAGGTTACTTCGTGCATTATTCTAACCTGAGAGACCTTCATAATCAATTATAATCGGCTACTCATAGCCCTAACTACGAGCTGAGAGGCTTTCGCGCTGCTATCGCAATGATTTGTGCTATTTCCCTAAATTAAACTGCATATCTTACTTATCTTCTTACAGATGTTAGTTAACTTTGCACAAACAGATACTTTATCTCACATTTACTTAATCAACACAATCATATATGTTCGTGCATCATATAAACAACGGAAGTGTAATTTATACCCAATACATTCAATGTAGAAAATAGTAAATGAATACGCAGGACTGGTATAAAATTTATCTTCATTAATGCTTCAACGGTTACAAACTCAACCTTCCCCGCACACTCAGCTGCAGGGGCCCACGCACTCAGCTGCGGACTACTAGGCCTCTATGCACTCAGTTGTAGAGCCCTTTCCTCTCTACGACCCAAAGACTTGACTCTACACTTAGATATTCTGCTATCCTTATATTCCATCATCATTCTGATTCTTCTATCCACTAATTTATAACTTAGAGCCTCGCTCTACTTATATAATCCCATGGTTCGTGGACCATGGGTAGATCTCTAAAGCCGAAAATACATTACAAAATTGAGGGCGGACAACCCTATGACTCATTTACAACTTCATGCTCTACACCCAAAAAATATGGAGTCTTTACATCAGATTTACACTTTTTAGCCAAAATCTATGATTTTCGCCCCAAAACTTCTCTTGGGGGATCCCGTACCCAACAGGCCCCCAACACAAACATTGTGACTCACCCTTGAGTCACTTCTGTTGGTGTGGATATCTTCGCGCGGAGACCTCCCAACTCTACCTGGAGTAGTCAGATGGTCGGGCCACCTGTGTATAGCTTCAAATGATTGCCATTTATTTTTCCTTGGAAGAGTTCACCATTTAGTTTTACCAACTACGCTGCGCCACCATCTGTGATCTCCTTAATAACATACGGTCCCAACCAATACATTCTAAGCTTCCCTAAGAATTTATCAAACTTACTATCATATAGCAACACCAAAGCATCCACCTTAAAGGTGCACAACTTAATATGCCGATCGTGCCAGGCCTTTTCGCGCTACTTTTGCACCTGCTGATGGAATCTAGCTAAAAATCATTCTTCTTCAAGTTCCTCCAACTGTGGAGCCTCTCCTCTAGGGTGCCGAGATCCATCATACCTATGAGTGTCATTATGCACAGACTAGGCACATGTATTCCATAGGCATTACAGCTTCCACTCCATAGACTAGCCGAAAAGGTGTCTGTCTCGTCAATTTCTTGCATGTCATCCTATAAGCCCATAATACTGCAGGCATGTGTAGGTCCCAATCACTTTGTTACACATTGCATACCTTGGTCAGTGTAGTCTCCAGTACTTTGTTAAACACTTCTATTGTCCTATTAGCTTGTGGGTGATAAGGCGTGCTTTTCGTATGATACACCTGAAACTCTTCTGTTAGCACATTAATCATCTCATTTAGGAAATGTGTACTGTGATCACTCATCAAAATCTTAGGACATCCAAATCATGTCAATACGGATGCAAACAAAAACTTCACGGCCATCGCAGTTGTGCAATCGTTTGCCTGTTGTGCTTCTACCCAACGAGTTAGGTACTCTATCACAGTGATAATATATCTCGCATCCATTTTTCCTTGAGGTTTGATAGGTCCTACAAAGTTGATCGCCCACTTTTCAAAGGGTTGCAATGTCATTTGTGGATTCAAAGGCATCTCATCCCTTCGTGATGGTTTACCTGTTCTTTGACATACATCGCAAGCCTTGCAATGTGCTTTTAAATCCTAATGAAGGGTTGGAAACCATGATCCTGCACATAGAATCTTCTATACGATCACTCTTCCTACATAATTTCCTCCTGTAGTGCCCCCATGAGCATCCATAAGGATATTTCTTCATTCAAATTTAGGTACATACCTTCGCAGTGTCTCATCATTCCCCATCTTATATAGGTACCCCGCAATGATAGAGAAATATGTCACGTGCACCAATATTTCCTTCTTCTACTGGACGGAGTACTCTGTTAGCACAGTTCCAGTCATGAGAAAGTGGATTATATCTTCAAAATTTCCATCTGCTATGCACATAGAAAAGAGTTGTGCATTAGGTAATCCTTCCTCCAAACTAGTAGGTTCATCTCCTGTCTTAATGCGCGATAGGTGATCTGGTCCCGCGTTCAATCATCTAGGTTTCAAAACAACTTCAAAATAATATTCTTAGAACAATAAAAGCCATCTACGTATGTGCCCCCCCAGCATATGCTTACTGACCAAGTATTTCAGCGTGGAATGATCTGTATACATTTTGAAGTGTTCGCCTAGAAAGTAGTGCCAATATTTCTAGAGTGCATACACCATAACCAGTCCCAACAATGGAACCATTTTTTGGCTTGATGGGACCTGATCCAGGTTCAGAGTTAATTATCCAAATAAATCCCTACATTAATGGCCTTTTTGGCATCAACCCGTGGTGCGTGGACTGAAGTCTCACTCGAAGCAGTATGGGGGGATGATGGAACCAAGTTTCCACACCCTGGAGATGTCTGAGGGGTCGATTTAGTTCAACTGTGCCTACCTTCACACTGGTTACTTCGCACACTGTTTTGACTTGTGAGACATTCGCAAGTTATTCCTCGTTCCCTCATGGGGGTGAAATCAAGGTGCTAGTTTCTGGTCCCTTATTTCCTTTGTTCGTGTAAGTTTTTACACTTCGCGTAGCCCCAAACATCAAGGTAATTGCATAACCCTCTTTTCACACAATAACATTTAAATCCAAGTATTCAGGGACCTTACGTACTTACCTCACAGTCCCTTAAGAAAGCATCACTATGCCTCGCTATAGCTGATTGAAGTATCTACTCCTGTTATACAACAAATTGACCCCCTCATCAACTCATAAGGGAAAGACATGATAGCTGAAGCAAAGACCAAGATCACATGCCTTGTTTCCACACTAACGTTGGCTATGCACTGACAACCGGCTTTATAAAGCTTCCTTGCAAGCCTAAGGGTGCATTAGTGACCCAACTAACTCAAGTTGCTAGTTCGGGAACAACGTTAGTGGATCCTAGTGAAGTTCTAAGGGTCAAAGGACTAAATTAACTCATAAATATCTAGATATTTGTTCCTAAATTCACTCAAGAAAAGCAAGGAAACATCTAGATTCGAACTATTTGGGGGATTTCTAATCCTAATGAAGGAGGAAAATGGGAAAGAGCTAAAAATCATGGAAACTTCATTTCTTTTACCCTAGGAAACTCAACAAGGAACTTGTCAACCCTAACTCAGTTGCTACATAAGTAAATCTCATAGCATTTTATTGTTGAGCATTGTCTCAAATCATAAGAAGTTGGTAAGAAGGGAGAGAGAGAGAGAAGCTGGAGGGGTAAGGGAAGGCTGATGCAACAGATGGTTGTAATCACTCTTCCAACATTAATATAGAACTATAGTTGTACTATCTACTCCATAGTTGTCCAATACCTTTTAGCATGAGTATCTTAGTTATGTGTAACTAGATGTTCATTTATGTATTCATGTATTAGTTATCAGAGTTGTATGCCATGATTATGCTTGTCTCTTCTATGTGTAGGACTTAAACTAGAGCCAACTCAAGGGAATTATACCTAGCTACATTGCGCTCTCCAGAAAATCTACACAGAGGCTTAAGGTAATCTATTTATCCTACTTTGATAGTTAGTTATTGTTTATGAACATGCGTGTAACTTTGTGACGGTTGCAGATAATATTACAGTTTGTTGAAGGTATTGAGAAGACCTTTGAGGGTATCTTCATTCTCCATACACTGTGCATTTTGTTATCACAAAATCTGACCTTGATAGGTTGTTGATCAAGCAAACTCTGAGTAACTCTTTCAAACCAATCTTTTGGTTGAGGCTTAGCCTTCTCAACCTAAGAGGGCTCTCTCACTAGGTTTAGGGTTTTTTATTATTGATTAGATGGCTAACTCTGAACAAAATGAATAAAAGTACAACTGGTTGGCTGGTTGAAAATAAGATTAGAAAATAGCTATTGGGCTATGGAGTCAAACTAATCTTCAACAAAATAACATGATCAACAAGATATGGAAGTCAAGGCACTTAGGGTTTAGGTTTATGAAGAAAATAGTAACATGGTGAAACAACACAGTTTACAAGCATGTGAAGGAAGTTAGAACATTTTCCAATGAATTCTAAGTATCACAAGCTCATACCACTGGAAATAAGTAATTGAATAAAACCACAAGAACATTAAACACATAACCTCTTTGTGAATCTTGAATAATCAAACTGATCTCTGTATTAGGTATGAAAAACACAGTTTTTACATCAAAATAATCTTTCCTTTACTAATGAAACTTCCAACCTTGAGGAATTTGATTTTCAAGCTTAAAATAGAACTTTACATCACTGGATACTATCATCCACCTATGAAGGAATTTGAATTCCTAACTTAGACACCTATCTATTTAGAAAACAAACTATTTAATTACAACTTGATAGCTAGCTGTCTTTTAAGAGTCCTAACACAAATAGGACTAGAACTTCTAAAACAAGTCCTCAACACCCTTATCTTAGTTTGTAATACACTGTTTGATCAATTTCCATCCCTATCCTCAAGTTTGGTGATGACCATGATGCTGTTGCAAAAAACCTGTTACAAAATCCCTTAACTACCCTAAAAATATGGAAACAGAGTTCCTCTTTTTCGGCCCTTAACCCTTTGTTCTTATCTTCAAACAATTATTTGCTAGTGTACAGGTGTCAAGCATTAATGATTTGTTGAAACATTGTTTTCCATCTGTGAAAAAATGGGAACTCAAGCATGTGGATGAAAACATGATTGTGTTTACGAAAATACTCTGTTTTCGTAGCGCAATTTTCATTTTGTCTACGAAGTACTCCTCTAATCTTTGCTACCTACATCCCTGACATCTGAGAGTTCACACATGAACCTTTATCCATTGAAAACTTCAAAACTTGGAACTGATCTAAAATTTCCTCCACAACGCATCTATAAGAACCAAATGATGACTTATAGCAGTTTCATAGCGCGCTACGAGACTGTTGTGTGTGTTCTTTTCAACACGGCCTGCAAAAACTCAATGGTTTGGGAGATTTTTTTCAAAAATTTGAGAAGAATAATGTATTAACCCAAAATAAAAATGACATCCCTTCATAGATGTTCTTCTTAGCAGTTGCTCTTCCTTCTTATGCCAAAATTCTTTTATGTGCCAAAAATTGTTTCAATACATCTCCTTCATTACCTTTCTTTCACACATTGTTTCATGACTGTTGTAGACCTCTTTTCTAGAGTGGTTAGTTTCATTTCCAGATCTTCAATTTTCCTTTTCAATCCCTTGTTTGTAGCGCTACACTGATTATTAATTTTTTTCACAAATTTGGCTTCTTTGATTGTAGGGACAGTCCAGGTAAAGTGTTGCTGCTCACTGCTAACTATTCTCGATTTGGGTACTTTTCCAACCTCCCAGAGAGCCTTCATCCTTTTGAAGTTTGTCTTTTTAGCTAAATGTTCTCTTGCTCTTGCCCTTAGCTTAGTAATCTCGTTGTTGGTAGTTTCTAACCCTAATTCCATGACTTCATGACTGACCTTTTTCGTTTGAGTAGCAGGAACCGTGCTTTTGTCTCCTTCAGGTCTTGAAGGTGGTAACTCTAACCCTTCTTGCAGAACAACAAAGGCCTCTTTTGTTCTTTCCATTTCAATAATGGACTCCTGCAGTTATTTGGATTGCCTGGTTAAGGGTTTTCTGGGTTTGAAAACAAAAGCTGCAACCTCATCCTTAAATTCCAGTTTTTTTGAGGATTTCACCTTCTTCAACTTCCTTTGACCAACCTCTGTTACATCTGCCTGCACCAAAGGGGATTTCGTAATGTCAATTACCCTTAAGATGTCATTTATGTCACCCTTCAAACTTGAACCTTCTCCTGAAATCATTGTTTTTCCCTTTTCCTTTGCAATCTGGCTCCTAGTAAGTCTTATTTGGACTGTTTTGCTAGATGATTGTTCTGGTTTTTCCCCTCTAAGGTCAGACATCCTTCCCTTGGTAGATTTAGGAGTTTCAAAAATGATTGCTGGACTTTTAGCTTCTGAGATTTTTCTTGCTTTTTCCCTCACTCGCTTCCTTGTCTTTAACTTGGAAAACATTTTTGCCCCAGTCATTTCAGATCTGCTGGCTTCTACTGATGAAGCTTCTTTGACCCCAGAGCTAGTACCTTCACCTTGCTTTTCTATTCCAAAATCACATACAAAAAAAATGAGGACCAATCTTTTTTGACCCTTTTGAGTTCATTTAACACAACCAACTTAATTAGGCCATGATGAAATAGTGAAGTCTCACACCCTTGGGATTTTAGCTGAATTTTGTCTGTCATCTTAGCTATAGTTCGAAATAAGAAGTAAGGCAAATCTAGGGAAATCATACCAGTAAAATGTAGAATAAGTTTGAAATGATATGAATAGACCTTTTGATATCTGTCTTCATGAGTGAAATGATGTTGGATGTTGAATAGTAGTTTGGCGTAGCTGTCCTTAATGTAATATTTGGGAATTTCTTTGGTTAAGTCAGTTTCTGAAAACTGTGGCTTCAGGAACACCTTGCATGGCTCCATGTTGAATCTAAAATTCTTGAACTAGGCCTCTTGTCCCCTAGGAATTTCGGTCACCAATGCTATAACCTCTGGAGAAACCTGTATATCAAGCATTCAAGCCTTTGTATTTAAGCCATCAAAGTGAAGTGCAAACTACTTGGTTACTTGGGTATGCCCTCCTTGCAATTTTTTGCAAAACTTCCATCACCCTACTTTCTTGAAGGCCTCCACAACCGCTTTGTCTCTACTCAGGACCTCAGTATTTTCTGGCTCAGTTCTCAAACAATGTCCAGACCTGTGGTGCTTCTTTTCCTCCGTCATCCTTTCTTCTAAGTCCCTGTAACAAAACTAGTTTGTCTTGTAATTCAATTGATGAGCCTCACTTGAATAATGATCAACCTCGCCTAAATGATGAATAAGGAAAAACCTTGGTGAATGATTCCCAAAGTTTACTGTTAAAATACAACCCGGTTTCAAGGGTTTACATGCAACTTAAGAAGATGAGACTTAGCCAACTTCTTCAAATTTTGAAATTATGATACATGATGACCCTTAAATTCAAAATGATAATTTTGGAGCGGTGGCATGCTCGTGGACTGACTTGTGACTGAAACCTAATCATGAAAATTCTAATGGGTTTTTACCGGACTGACATTTGACAAGACTGTCTTTACGAATCTACACTTTTGCAGCACGCTATGAAAAGCGTTGTGAAAAGAGCAGTGTTTTCATAGCGCAACACTGTCTGCACTACGAAAATGTAGTTTCAGAATTAATTTCACAATTTTCAACTTTGCCTTGGGCTGAGAGTTCTAGATAGGGTTTTGAGACTTGTGTAACATCATAAAGGGGTGTTAAACTTTATTGGGACACAAAAGAAAGACTAGACGCACTAGCCTAACACCTACCCACCAAGCATAAGATGAATTGACACACTCATCTAAGACCATGCAAAAAAAAAAAGTAAACTCCTATTTTTGTGATAACACAGTTTATCCTATAGCAATCGTGAACTCAGTAATGAATCCTCCTATAATCCAATCGAGCTAGTGATCAACATCACATGTGATTTGATCCTCTGATTCTTCCAATCTATGCACCGACTCTAGTTCCACATAATAACACTGTCGAGTTTCCACCTTCCTTGGCTATCTTCTAGCTTCGTGATCCACTTGTACAGATCAGTAGGGAAAGATGCGAAAAAGATCTCGTGGATTTCTATGTATAGGTAGCAGTCTGACCACTCTTCTTTTGTCAGTCGTAGATTTCTATTCTCCTGCATCGCAAACTCATGAATCCTCTTGTCCAACCAACCTTCAATTTCCTTATTAGCTGGATTCCAATGAGACAACATCAGACATCTCTATGCAGATTTTGGTCCTTGCAATGGAACCATTTGTTGGCTTGATGGGGCTTGACCCAGGTTCGGAGTTAATTAGCCAAACAAATCCCTATAGTACTGGCCCTTTCGGCATCAACCCACAGTGCGTGGACAAAAGTCTCACCCAAAGAAGTATGGGGAGATGCTAGAACCAAGTTTCTACACCCTGGAGATGTTTGGGGGCTCGATTTAGTCCACCTGTGCCTACCTTCATGTAGGTTACTTCGTGCACTATTATGACCCGCAAGACCTGCAAGACCTTTGAAATCTATTATAATTGCATGCTCACAACCCTAACAAGGAGTTGAGAGGCTTTCGTGCTATTGTGGCAGCGATATGCGCTATTTCCCTAAATTACACTGTGTATATTACTTATCTTCTTACAGATTTTAGTTAAATTCACGTAAATGGATACTTAATCTCACATTTACTTAATCAACACAATCATATATGTTCGTGCATCATATAAACAACAGAAATGTAATTTATACCCAATACATTAAATCCAGAAAATAGTAAATGAATAGACATGAATGGTATAAAACCTCTCTTTATTAATGCTTCAACGGTTACAGACTCAACCTGCCATGTGCACTTAGCTGCAGGGGTTCACGCACTTAGCGGCGAACTGCTAGGCCTCTGTGCACTCAGTTACAGAGCCTTTTCCTACTCTATGACCCAAAGACTTGACTCTACACTTAGATCTTCCACTATCCTTTTATTCCATCATCATTCTAATTATTCTATCCACTGATTTACAACCTATAGCCTCGCTCTATTTATAAAATCCCACGGTCCTCAGACCATGGGTAGATCTCTAAAGCTGACATTACATTACAAAATTGAGGGCGGACAACCCTATGACTCATTTACAACTTCACACTCCGCACCCACAAAATGCAGAGTCTTTATAGCGGATTTACACTTTTT
The DNA here is from genome assembly GCA_000404065.3 of Pinus taeda. NCBI lineage: Eukaryota > Viridiplantae > Streptophyta > Pinopsida > Pinales > Pinaceae > Pinus > Pinus taeda. The sequence continues at coordinate 25,491 of APFE031137931.1, forward strand.
AGCCAAAATTTGGGCTTTTATCCCCAAACTTCCCTTGGGGGATCCCATGACCAACACATCGAAAATCCACTTGATCCTTCATCTTATTTTTCTAGAAAGGGTGTTCGTCCTTGCTTCTAATCTACCCCTCTGTGTGATTCATCAAATCATGAGGATGCCGACTAACATCCTAATTTTTTTGATATTGGCTGTCTTGATCTCTTTACCTCATCATCTGATCACGATGTTGATTCACTCATTGTTAATCCATCTAAGCCACTATTTTATGATGATCCATCTATCAACAAAGTCGATATTCCGCAGATTATTGAGTCACTTCAGCCCGAGCTGATGGTTATGTTAGGCCGTCGCTGTCCTAAGGTTGGTTTCACTTTTGATCAAGAAATTGTTCAAACACTCAAGGCTCCTCATCACTCATTTGTATGCACTCAAGATCAATTTAACACTCATATTTTACTTCCTCTACTCGAACTACATGATCCCATTGCTTATGTATTGGAGGAATGTTACATAGCAAGCACACTTGCACAATGTAAGTGGTCTACCTTTCTCATGTCCGCTTGCATGTCATGGTAAAGGGAATGCATACACTCAACATTTACATGCAGTGTAACACAACACCATGACAATTCCATAGAGTGCATGCCATGCGCTTTCACTCATTTTTGTTCTGTGGACACTTGTAAGCTCGAAGTGCATCTATTTTCACTACTGTATCTTTCACATTTGCTGGTTCGCACATCAAGGTCACTCACAGACCAATCCTTCACTAACATGGGTCAACCAATGCACCAATGGATGCATTGGAAGTATCACTTCATGTGATCAGGCCCATGCACCGTTATCTTAGGAGTAGGAGTAGTGTTTGCTTTCAGTTTGCTTGCTTGTATGCTTGTTTTCTTTCTTGCTTTGGATGTTTGTTTCTCTGCTTGCTTGTTTTCTTAATCACTTTGTTTTTGCATTTACTTATGCTTCTACTTTGCTTTGCTTGTTTGTTTTCTTGCTTGTTTGCTTGCTCACTTTTCTTTCTCATTTACCTCTATTTCTACTTTTCTTTGTTGTTTGTTTTCTTGTTTTCATTCATAGGTTAGTTTCACATGAAACCATGCATGACTCTTGAAACAAGCTAGGTAATCTACAAGAGGCCTTGTGAAGCTATCATTACTTGGTTATCTGCCATCTTGCCTCTATAGGAAGAACTTGTTACTTTTAGTCCATGATACATCGATGGAAAATATGTACTGTTCGAAATGAACCTTGGTAAAAACACAATGGAAAATATGTACTGTTCGAAATGAACCTTGGTGAAAACACAATGCTTGTGTGCTAACTAGTGTCACCTACTCTGGTTGGTTATTTTTGGGTTAACCCTTGTCAGCTCAGTCAATTAGAGTAAGTTGAGGGGGAAAACCTTAATAGGCACATCAAAGGTATATAATAAAATAATTCTCTGAAGGAACAACCTCTTCTGCTCTCAATAAGTTAGGATCCCTCTTCCACCTCTGAAATGAGTAAGTGATATGGATAGTTTCAAAAAATGAAAAAAAAAAGTGAAAAAAGAAGAGAAAAAAAAAGGAATAAGGTGATAGAAGAGAAAGGCTTCCTATGAAGAGAGGTGATGCAAGTAAGTTTGTCGGGGTGCTGACCAGGATTGCTAGCAACAGAGCGATGCTTGTGTTCCTGCGTGACTCCGTCGGGGTACTTTCTAGGCCTTCTAGCAGTGGAGCAGCACCAGAGATGAAACTAAGACTCTGATGACTATACTGCTTATGCACCAATATACCCTCAACCCCAATCAAAACAAATGTGTTGAAATGGCTTGGAATGTGTGACAATCGACCAAGAGGTTGGCAGATGCTAAATTTTGCAATCAAACTAGTGTGGAAACCAAGACGAACTGAGAACCAAACAACACTTCTGGAGGTGTTAGACTTTCCTTTCATGAACAAGGTCCATTCAGAGAGCTAAGGTTCTACCAGTGTGTAGCCAAGTGTTGTAGCGGCTACACCCACCCGCCAAAATTTTACCTTAGCTTCTTTTTGGAGCCTTGCTACCAACCTTTCATAGGAGCATGTCTTTCTTTGTCAATTACACAAGATTCAGTGATTTTCTTGTAGAATGACAGCCTATCCATTAAAACTTGTTACATCCCCCTCACAGGCTATTTTAGTAGACTTGGTCCAGCTCTAGACTGATCATCTCCCTTAAGAAATTATGTAATTCTGGAGTGGAACCAACCTTCCCCCTAGAAATTGTGCAATTCTGGCTAGCAACATGCTGAGCTCCAGAGTTGCGCAAATTTTCATGTCACTGTTCACTGAAAAAATTGCAGAATTCCTCCCAGCATGACTGCTCAACCTAGAAATTGTGCAATTCTAGATAGTAGTCAGCTACTCTGCCCATAAATTGCATAGTCCCTCTAGGCAGCCAGCCCATCTCCCTCCCAAAAATGCGTATTTTTTTTCGTAGTTGAACAAACTGTTGCATGTGTCGTTGAGTTGATTGGTTCCCTCCGGAACCGAGAAAAACTAATTTGCATGCATGGGATGCTTCTTCCAAGGCAGCATGAAAAGGAATCCCTTGATTTAGGGATCTACTTTTAGCAGTTGGAGGTTGCATGTACAAGAGGGGGCAAAACATGCACTCACAGATGAAACTGCACCCGTACAAGTTATAGACTAATCCTAATAGTTGGCACGGAGTAGACATGGTGAGTAGTGTTGTTGATCGCATGCAAGGGAATGTAGTAACATGCATATCATTCTGCGCACATATGCGATCCCACCCATTCAACACACTCACGAAGGTGAAGACAAGAAGAAAGTCCAACTGGAGTTGAACATGTACTCTGACAAGTTGATGTGTACGATCACCAACACATGCTTGGAGGGCAGTGTAGACACTATTCATCAACATGTTTCTGGCCCGGTCACACCATGATGACCATGCGCATGATATTAGACGATTTTGACAGAGGAGCCATATTAGTGCACCCAAGATGCAACAAAGGCAAGAGTTTGCTTCACCAATATGTCACCATTGAGCACACGGACACCATCATAGACAACAAAGCTTGGCATCATCTCACCACTTTCGACCATCACTAGCATGTCAAAGAGTTGGTCTCACCACAACAGTTTGAGTGTCAGTGATGTCTTGCATGGCTTGCTTAAGCCATTCTGTCTCATATGGGAACATGTGCATTGTAATATAATGTATTGTCAAGTGGAATTTCAAGTGTCAATAGTTGGATGTAACATTCATAGAGTAGATGAAGAGTCATGAGGGTAGATGAACTGTCACAAAGGGAATGTCAAGGGTCACCCCACCCTTCGCTATAAATAGCCCCTCATAACTCTTTGTATAGGCTTTTGGTCAGCCAAGCTTCCGATAGGACTATCTTAGAGAGAGCTTGGACAGTATTGTGATCAGCATTGGCTTCTCCAGTGTGTAGAGATAGTATGTCTCTTTGGAGGAGAAGGTTGTTGTGGTTTTAACATTCCTCTATCAAAACTAGTGGTTGGACATGGATTTATTGTATGACTGGAACTTACACTTCTTAAAAATACCAAGAGCCAACATGTTTCATGCATATGTGATATTGTATTTCAGCTATCTGTTTACTCTAAATGATATATGTATCTGTTTGCTTACGCATGCATGTATAGATATTTCTGTTTATGCATGTATGAATCTTTCTAAAATGTGTTGTTGGTTTAACCATCACTTTGGATTGCTAGCTAACTTTCCTTCCATGTTGTAATGCATCTTCGCTCGTGTGTTCCCTTCTTAACTATGTGCTATCACATGTTTCCAAGGCGTGCACTCAACTCACCCTCCATGTGTTAGAACCTCTCATGCACCTTCCTTGGCTTGCTGCCACTATCACACCCTTTCTACCAGCAGGGACATCTTACTTGCCTCGTGTGAAACCATAGTCAAGGCACTACCGTATGACCCACTGTTGGGACTCCGACACCAAACATTCTGAGGTATAATTGGGACTTCTTACCGAGGGGATCCCCTAACATGCTGGTGGGTCTAGAACCATCAACATTTCTAGCTTAGGAAGGAGGGCTAGATGACATACCGAGCCCTCATCACCTATTTTGAACCTTTACATATCTATCATGGACTCTTGCACTCTCGTCACTCCAAGATGTTTTTTGCATGCCGAATCTGATACCATCACGAGGGATTTTTTCGATCTCTTGTCCACATACATGTATGATGGTGAAGGCAAAGTGGCCTAGCTTGAGTTCTTACATGACTTCCTTGCCTTGATTCATGAGGACGTAGCATGTTCTGATGAATAGGCTAGCCTGCTGCTTGCATACACACTTCACAAATCTCCACATTGGTGGTTGTCCAGCCTACCAGCCGACAACATGCACACACTTGAGCACTTCTGTGATCTCAATGAAGACACTTTCTATCATTTTGATGTAGAACATCTTTATCAAAAACTGCTGCAACAACAGAAGGCTCTGCATGAATCGCCTATGGATTTTGGTAGTGCTTTTGTGATTTGTAGTTTCAATCTCCGAAAATCCAGATGAAATTTCCCTATCTTTCGGATAGATTTGAGTTGTTAGAAAATTATATATTATGGAGTAATGGAACACATAAAATATTTTAGAAATATAATCACAGAAAATGCATAAAACAAGAGAGACATACATATACGTGGTTCACCTAATTTGGGCTATGTCCATGGAGAAACCACTAGTCCTTCTTTTATTATATTATCCAGCAAACTGAAGACATACAACCTATAGCAGATCTACTGTAGCACCCTCTTCGCTTTCAATCTCCTCTCTCTTCCTCACTCAAAATACAGAATCATATACATAGATGCAATACAATTCCTTCATATATAGTGAGGGGTTGTCTTATAGGGAAAAAAAAACCCTAAATTAAACATAACTTCTACCGTCAGATCATTTGCCTAATGAACAGCCCAGATTGACTAGAAATTACTATACTTTTACAAGGCAATTTTACATCTATTTTTAGCTTCGGGGGCACTGCCCCCGAACCCCCACCGGGGGACCACTGGCCCCTACACCCCCCTGTGTGGAGGGGTGTACTGTCTTCCTGGAGTATACATCCAGTTGAAACCTTTGAATATAGAAGATAATCAGGCTCCATACCCAACAATCTCCCACTTGGAGACTGATTATAGCAACTCCAGCGCTACTTCATTTGCTAGAAAATGACTCCACTTTTGACTTGGTTGTTTCTCATTTTCTTCATCATACTTGAAGGTAAATTGAAACTTAGCAGATTCTCAATTTCTCCCTAGTTACAACTTTTGTTAGCATATCTATAGGATTTTGGCTAGTGTGTATCTTTTCCAGCTTCAACTGTCCATCTTCCAATGTTGACCGTATGAAATGGTAATTGAGCTGTATATGTTTAGTCTTGGAATGAAATTTAGAGTTCTTTGCAAGATGTATGGCACTCTGGCTGTCACTGTATAACCTTCCCAACTCCTGCTTCTTACCCAATTCATCCAAAAACCTTTGTAACCAAATAATTTCTTTACTAGCCTTTATAGCAGCAACATACTCTTCTTCTGTTGTTGAAAGTGAAACAACACTTTGGATTTTTGAAACCCAACTAATAGTTGTTCCACCTACAATAAATACATATCTTGTAGTTCTCCTCCTATTATCTCTATCACCTGCCATATCTGCATCAACATATCCCTATAGAGCAATGTTTGAATCACCAAAGCATAATGCTTGATTTGTGGTACCTCTCAAATACCTGAGAATCCACTTCACCGCCATCCAATGTTCTTTTCCTAGATTGTTCATGTACCTGCTTACAACTCCCATT
>APFE031137966.1:16959-31923 GCA_000404065.3 Pinus taeda
TAGAAAACCCTGAGTTTCCTATAGAATCCCCTGCAGACATCCTGTAGGAGGTCTTCCACGCGGTTGCTGAGCTTCTGCACGTGGGACGCCTCTGTGGATGGAAGCCAAGGGTCCATAGGGACCTCACTTAGCCTCCCCAATCTGTCCCACGCTTTCCTTCCTTCTCTATCCAATCTGCACAATCAAACCCTTATAAGTAAACAAAACACAATCACTCCACCTACTTAATGAAAAAGTATAAAAACATGTCCTTGATAATGTCAGTAGTGTAGATTCATGCATTTCCACTTGTTAGATGTAGTAGCAGCATTGGTAGAAGTATTACTCATCCTCATTGCATTATAGATGTTAGACTAGTCAAATTAGGGTTTCCTAGGGTTACATGCGTTGAATTACTTTTAGTTCATTTTTGTCAATTAGCTTAGTCTCCTTTGAGCTAGCTTTCGTCCATCATCAATAAAGCTTCTTCTGTGAGCCTATAGAAGTTGGCTTGAGCCCTAACAGACTTGTGCCAGTTGACTAAGTGACAGCTGCGACAAGATCTAGTACTTGTGCATATAGCACCGTCGCTTCCAAGTTTGTACAAACAACCGGGTTGATAAAATGAGAGATAGGAAGCCTCAGGAGTTGTAGCATTATTGCTACAATACTGGAGCTCACCATTTTGCATCTAATTTTGCATCACTGGTTGCATCCAATTTAGCATAATTTTTAACGCCATTTCTTGCATCCAATTTTGCATCCTTTTGAGCATCTAAATTTGCATCCTATGTTGAACCATATTTTGCATCCACCTTTGCATCCCATTTTTTTCTATTGTTATGTTCAATTTTGAGCCATTTTTTCATCCACTTTTGCATTTGTTTTTGCAATAAGTTTTGAATTATTTGTTGCACCTCATTTTACATCCAATGTTGCATATCAATTTGCACCCAAACTTGAGCCATGTTTATGCCCATTTTTGCACCATTTTTTCTTCTTTTGTGTCCAATTTTGCACCATTTTTTATGTCCAAATTTGCATCTTTTTTGGTATCTAATTTTGCATCCTTTTTGGCATCGAAATTTGCATCATTTTTTCTGCCACATTTGCATGTCATTTTGAACCTAGATTTTCAATTTGAATTTTCATATAGTTATGCATCATTTTTTACATCCTTGGTTTCACACTTTTTTAGTCCCATTTTGCATCTTGTTTTGTGTCTTTTCTTACATCCCTTTTGCACCCAATTTTGCATCCTAATCTTACACCATTCTTTGCATCCTCATTTTGGTGTCCATTTTTGCATCCTTGTTTGCACGGAATTTGGTATCCTTTCATATGCTCTATATTGTTCCCTTCTTTGTGTCTATTGTTCCACCCTTTTTAAATTTTACTTTAAAACCCTTTTTGTTTCATTGTTTGCATCTTGTTTTAATGGCGAGTTTAACATCCAATTCTACTCCCAATTTTGCATCCACAGCTAAATCCACTTTTGACTTCTTATTTATAGTTTTACTTTTATTTCCATTTATGACCCCCTCTATGGGTTCATTTTACTAATTTCATTTAGATAGTGAAATATGTTAAAGTTTCTAAATATCATTTTGCTATAGGATTTAATGCACGGACAGATGAACATAAAACCCTCTCAGTTTATCCTAGAAACCTAGGATAGGCCAAATAAGAGAAAGGTTGTTCGAAGGCTAAATATTCTTAATAGATCAAGATGTAGAGTATATATTAAGAGAAAGAGAAGGAATTCTTGTGAGTCCTCACATGCAGGTCTTCTTGGCATTTTTAGTATAGCTAGGAAGTCCTCCTAGCTAGCTCAAAAAACTTGGTCCTACACATAAGAGAGAGAATAAAGAAACCTTCAGAACATAATATCTTGTTAATCAAAACTATTAGAAACATATAAATATTATTGAATAAATAAATATAATCCAAAGTCCCATACATTCATTAGTTAAATAGAATAAGTAAAGAATGAATAGAAACATATGGAAGGAAGAACAATTGATCTATATTAATAAAGGAGTTTGAGGAAAGCTACAACAATCAGATGTAGTTGCAACAACACCTCCCCCAACTCCTAGCTCCAAAACTCTCCCTCTCTCAGCAGTGTGACAATACAAGAATTCCCATCATTTTTTCAATGGCCAAGCCTCCAATATATAGGAAAGTGAAGGTTATGAAGATTTTCCAAATTCCTCATTAGTTCAATTTAAGCAAAATCTTTTGGGTGAATAATGTTTCCTCATATAAAAATGACCTTTTCCACTTTTTAGATGCTTTTGTGCTTAGGAAAAGTCTTCCCCATGCTTTATGGCTCTTTCCCGCTTTTGTATGCTTTTATTTTTTATGAAAAAACTAAAGATAAGGATAAAGAGATCACATTCCACCATATGAGTTTCTGAAAGTGAACAAGAGTGTCAAATTCAAATTCAAGTTTGCTTATGTTTATTTATTTTTTAATATATATTTAGTTTTGGTATTTTTTTTTGTTTTCCAAAAAAGTATATTTAGTTTTTGGTAATCTTTTTCTACAAGAAAAATTATATTTTGTTTTTATAAAAATAGATTTTAACATTCCATTCATGCTAAATTTCTGATTTTATGATAGGATTTTAAATTATATATAAAAAACTAACTTAATGACATGTGTTGTGTCACTGAGATGGGTATTATACATCTCTTCCTTGCTAAGTTATAGAATGTGCTTGGGTTTTCTTAATGCAATAAAACTAATTATGCTCTTCATTTTATCTTGAAATGTTCTTGAACCGAATAAAACAATAAAGTTAAAATAGGCTTTCCTTTGTCCTTTGTAGATATTTGTCCCTATTAATCTTGGTCTTAATATATTAATTGTCTTATGGTGACATTGAGTGGTCACTTCCATTAGTAGCATGCTTTATAGTTTTCTGTTAGTGACATTTTTTAGGCTTCACAATATGTTATTTAATTTATCAAAATGTGTTATTGTCAATATTATTGTTAAATATTAATATTAAATATGTTGTTTTTTTAGCATGGTTTAGCAAAACGTTCCCAAAAGGTTTATAGATTGTATTTTATAATGCAATGATTCATTGCTTGATGAAATTGTTTTCGATATTTTTTTAATGATTCATTGAATGATGAAATTGTTATGGATATTTCTTTTAGTATATTAAATTGTATGTGATAAAGTCAAAAGTCACCTCTTTTTCAGATTTTCATTGGCCAATTTCACTTAAGATCATCAAGTTCACCATTCAGTCCCAGGTTAAAGAAATATAGGAGTCATGAAGTGGAATTGTCCAAGCACTCAAATCTTGAGACTTGTGTTTTTTAGTCACATTATACTTCCTTTCTGTGTAAATTCTTGATGAAAATAGTCTCATGGAACATGAGGGCCCTCAATAATAAAGGAAAACAAAGGCTCCTACAAGAAAAATGGTACACAAAGAACCCATCAATAATGTTGATATGAGAAACACAAATAAAGTGAGGTTCTACCTCATATAATTAGCAAATGGGGGAGGAATTTCCTATTAGTAGCGATTGATGCTTAGAGATACTTGGGTGGAATGGTAATGATTTGAAATGATCAGGACATCAAGGTTACCAATATGTTTACCTCTTTTCGCATTATGACAATACAATTTTAGTTAATTGACATCGAGGACTACTACCATGTACCCAATGTCTATGACTCCAATATCACGAATGGAAAACTTATATTTCTCAATTATATTTCTAGCATAAGTAATTTATACTCCCCATATCCATGGATTATTAAGAGTTACTTCAATATTATCAATTGTCTCAAGGAAAACAAAAAGGATGAATCATAATGTTTAACAAGATATTTTCTAAGATATACCATTAAAGCTATAAATTAGTCTCCATTAAAGTTGTCAAGCAATGAGTCCCCAACCCACACATGTGGATCAATGAGATGTAATACATGTGTGTGTGGTGACTAACTTAATACACTATTCTAATAACTCCACAAACTTATGTATTTCACTCTGTCACATAAATTGACAGTAGTTTGGCATATGTAAACAAAGAGTAGACATGAAACCCTTAGGCCAAAAACATTCCCGAGATCCTCAATTAGGTGGTTAAATAATGAAGTGAAAATGCAAGGGGAAATGACGACTTCATGATTTAACCATCACAAACATGTGATCAAGTGTAACTAGGAGTGTATATATTCATATACTTTCCAAAGAGGGAGTGAATACATGAGTTACCTCTCATTGGGCCTTATTTTTCTTTCTTTTTCTTTTTCTTATATATAGGACTTAGGGAATAAGGTTTTCATAAGTTTGGCACAACTCATAGATATAAAAATTTCCTGAATTTTCACTTCAACCTTACAGTTTAGACTTAGATAAATCAATATAGTGTATCTTTATTGATTTTGGCTTTCACTTTTTGATTTTGTTTCATCACGAATGAAAAAGGGTGAAATATTTTGCCACAAATCTATGGATGCTTAATCATAAAGGCATCATGTGATGAAAACAAATTAATGATGTTATTCTTTATGAGAATGATGGGTATTCTTGAGAAAATCTTATGCTTGTACTGGATGTCTCCTCTCTTGTTGAGAGGGAGTGAAGGTAGACACCATATTATCCACGTGTCATGTACTATGGCCAGGACTAACAGTCGTAAGCCTAATAAAGACACCAGTAGGGAGAATTGTGGATTGGATAAACATCTGGGACCAATATTCTTTTAGAATTTGGACTTTGACTAGGACTAACTGCCATAAGTCAAGTACATTAATCCAAGGTAAGAATAGTCATAAGGATTGACATTTCCTGGTGTCAAATATTGTGATAGTGGATTAGGAAATGATCATGTGAGGACATACCTTGTGAAAATCCTGGTGGGACAAGTTCCTAGAGAGGCAGTGGTGTCCAAATTTATGCCTCCCAACATTGTGCTCTGATCTAATGGAGAGATAAACTTGTTAGTCAAGGCCTTGCTATTTTGACAATGTTGGCTATGATGATGTAAATCATCATTGATGCTTATCAATCTAGATCCCTTATTATATGAATATTTCAAATTGAGAGTACTTTTTTGTCTCATTATGAGTACCTCCCTAGTTTAGAGGGATGGTCATCATCTTCATTATCACCATCATCACCACCATCACCGTCATCATTATTGTCATCATATCATTATCGTCATAATCACCATTCATGTCATCATCATCATCATCATCATCATCATCATCATCATCATCATTATAGACATTGTCGTCAATTATTCATAATTATAGGTATCGTAAGAAATATCATCAACCGAAAAAATGTTATGAGTGCTCAAAAAGGGTTTTTACTATGCATGATATATGCAAGAGAAATAACAACTTTATTTGTGATATATGATCGATGATCATCATCATCACTACCATTATCATCGTCATTATAATTGTTATCATCCCGGTCATCATAACTAATATAATTTTTATCATAATTGTTGTCATCTTCATCATGAACATCATAATCATCATTCATGTCATTATTGTTGTTGATGATGACCAAGATTAAAATAATGATAATGATGATCAGATTATGATGACTTGGAATACAACGCCAAAGATAATTATTATGATTATGACCATGACAACATTTAAAAATTGGGAAGAATGGCCAAGGTCATTCGCATCGTCATCATCATTGTCATTGTAACCCCCATCATCTTTATCATCATTGTAATTATCATAATAATCACAATTCATGGCATTGTCATCATCTTCATTATCATCATCATTATAATTATTGACATTGTCATCATTTGTTGATAATTTTCAATGTCATAAGAAATATCATCATTGCAAAAAATATGATGTGTGTTGGAAAAGGGATGCAAAAGTGAAAAAATAATATGGGGGTAAAAACAGACGTAAAATTGGATGAAGAGTGGACACAACATAAGTAGATGCAAAACAAGACAGAAAAATTGACACAAAAGTGGATGAAAAAGTAGATGCAATAGTTGATGCAAACTTGAACACAAAATAAGATTAAAACATGGATGAAAAAGTTGAAGAAAACATGGGAACAATAGTAGGCATAAAACTTAGCATGAATTGTGGTGAAACAAATCTGAATACAACAATGAATGTACAAAGAAAAAAGATACAAACCTGAATGCAAAAATGAGGAAAACTTGGATGCAAAGACGGATGTAAACATGGGTGCAATATTGGACACAAAATTAGTTGAAAAAATGGACGAATCAAAAGTGGATGTAAAAGTAGATTCAAAATGGAATGCAATAAACATAAACAATATTTGATGCAAACTTGGACACGAAAGAGGATGCAAATGTGGATGCAATAGTGGAAGAAAATGTGGGTTGCAACGATAGGCATACGATATGGCACAAATCATAGGACAAAAAAAGTGGATGAGAAAGTGGATGTAATAATAGACACAAAAAAAGATGCAAACCTAGATGCAAGACAAGATGTTATAAGGGATGTAAAAGTGGATGCAAGCACGGGTGCAACACGAGAAACAAAATTGGATGCAAAATATGGATTCAATTGGAGTGCATGCAAAAGAAGATAAAAAATGAGACACAAAGCCCAACACAAAAGTGGATGCAAAAATAGATGCAATATTTTATGCAAAAGAGGATGTGAAGATGGATGCAAGATTGGAAGCAAACACGGGTTAACAGTAAGTACAAAACATGGCGCAAATTGTGTCACAACAAAAGCGGATGTAATGATAGATGCAAAAAAAGAAGCAAATGAAGATGCAAAATAAGATGCAAAAAGGGATGTAAAAGTGGGCATAAACATGGGTGCAACAATGGATGTAAAATAGGATGCAAAAGTTGATGCAACAAAATTCGATGCAAAATTAGATGCAATATCAGGCACAAAACCTGATGAAAATCTTGATGCAAAAGTGGATATAAAAAGGGATGAAAAAATAGATGTAAAATTCGATGAAAACCTAGATGTATATGAGGATTCAATCGTGGATGAAAATTTAGAAACAAAAAAGGGTGCAAAGGGAGGTGTTAAACTAGGTGCAAATTATGGCACAAGAAAAATGGATGCAATAGTGGTACAATAACAGATGAAAAAGAGGATGTAAATATGGATGCAAAACAAGATGTAGAAGTCAATGCAACAAAAGTAGATGAAAAATTAGATGCAAAACTAGACAAAAACCTCGATGCAAAACTTGGCACAAAGGGGATGCAAAAAATATGCAAAAACGGATGCAAAAAATGATTTAAAAATGATGCAAAAGTTGATGCAAGTGTCGGCGCAAAACGTGGATGAAATAGAGGATGCAAGAGTTGGTGGAACAAAATTAGGTGCCACACTTGATGCAAAACATGGTGCAAAGGATGGTACAAAACTTGGCATAAAACCTGGCATAAAACTTGGTGTAAAAAATCTGGTGCAAAACCTATTACAATACCTGGTGCTAACCTTGATGTAAGACTTGGTGCAAAACTCAGTGCAAACTTTGCATCAAGTTTTGCACCATATTTGATAAATGGACACAAATAGCACAAAAAATGGGCTCTAGATGCAAAAAAGGAAGCAAAAAGGGATGCTAATCACAGGTTTTTGCTATAGTGAACTAAGTGTTTTGGGTGTTCTCTTCCTAATGTATATTTCTATCCCTTTTGTGTGTCAAGTTCTGAAAGATTCCCTATAGGTTTTGTCTGCATGTCCTCTTCTTCCAATGGGTCGGTACGCTACCACGCCTTTCCTTTCCCGTCCATCCCTCTATATCCATTTTCTGCAAGGGAGTCCATGAATCAGGGTAGTTGTTCTGTAAGGAACCCTAGTCTCTATAATAGTCATTGTATATTATTTGGGGATGAGTGAACGGGAGATCGGGTCAAAACAACTTGTGTGGATTCGGGTCCCATGATGGAGCCCCACGACCTCCAAATTCCTTCCAGTTTGTCTGTGCCTTCTCGTGAGGATCCATAGTGTTGGCCTGGGGAGAATCAAGGCCTGCAATTGCAGAGATCGTGATATGCTGGAAACGTTGATATATATATATATATATATATATATATATATTTTATATATATATATATATATATAGTTTGAAATCTGGATATTTATCTATACTACTACAACATAGACACATAGAAACACACATTCATGTTGTATGTCAACTCCAATATAAATAAGGAAAAAATTACACATCTCCATCATTCTGAGATAGGCACCGTTAAATTTTTTGAATCATTCTTTATAATTTTTTCAATTCTTTTATATACAAAACACTTACTTTCCAATCTTCACTTTTTGTTAATGTATTTTAAATTATGATTCATATCAAATATTGAAGGAATTGTACATCTCCATGATGTCATTGAATTAGAAAGAACAATAATTAAATGAAAAATATCCTTCACTTTATTCATTTATTGTTTACACTAAATTTCTTCTTACCATCGATATTTTCTAAATGTCTGGTATGGAATTTTATTAAGTATGAAAGAAATTTAACGTCTCCTTGATATTACTGAGTGGAAAAAGAAGTTTAACAAAGGAAAAAATATTTTAAATTCAATTTTTTTCTCTTTATAAATGTTAAGTTGATATAAAATTCCCCCTAATTTGGGTGGCAATTGATGGTTGTCTTGAATGCATTTGTGGAAAAGAACCCTCAATTCTTTCTCTATCTCCTATGTCATTTCTATTTTCATCCATTAGGTCAGTTGGAATGGGCTCTCCTTCTTCTTCTCCCCCTGTAGACTCTTCAAGAATATCTGGTTGTTTGCCTAAGGGGTCCTCCAATACACAACTACCGAAGAAGAGGGAAGGTTGGATGTTTGAAGTGGTGGGGGTATTTGGTAAAAATATCCCTAAGTTATCCCTATTCCTACGAGGAACGAAAGAAGTTTTTTTTCTTAGTTTTATGTTTTTTTTTCAAGCTTTGAGACTAACTATAGAATTGAAATCACAAACTGAATGGAAACTAATAGCTTGAATGAAATCTCACTTACAGAATGGAAAAGAAAGAAAATTGAGTTACAATTACTTCATAAATGAAGCTAGTAGTATAATGTCATAGATAAGAAATGGAAGAAATAAAGCATAAATCACATCTTACTAAGATACCTCCCCGGAAACAACGCCAAAAGGGGACGAGCACCAGTATTGCAACAAGAATGTTGCAACTCCTAGGGTTACCAACTTTACTTTATCAACCTAGGGTTCATATAAACTTGGAAGTGATAGTGTTGTATACACAAGCAGATGTTATGGGTCTGCTCTTTGTCACTGCTAAGCTGGCGTAAGACCATTATGGTTTCTGAAACCAACCTTCTATTGATTCAGAAGAAGTTTGATTAGCAATGAGGAAAATGGATATTTACTCTAACTAAAATCTTCTCTACTGTACAAAGGAAAAACTAATATCAAATGCTTAAACACACCATTCATCTAACTACTTCTAAGAGGATTTTCTTCAAAAGATGGCTAAGTTGACATGTGTGTAATCCTATTGCCCTAGGCATGCAATCTGAAATAACCGAATATTCTACTACTGCACATGTAAATGAGCACAATAACTTTTCTTCCTTTCTGTCCTTTTTATGTGAAAATGTGAATGCTAAATCCTCTTGGTGATGTGGCGAGTGGATTAGGGATGATGGTGAATGGTCAGATGGCTTGGGAGGCAAGCAGGGGTCTTCTCCTATATTCCTTGGTGCTCTTTCCACAATTCGGCCTCAAAACAGGCCACTATAGGTCATCCTAGAGGATGTCCTAATTCCTCCTACATGATGTCCTAATGCCTCCTACAGGATGTCCTAATGCTGCTATTGATCCCCTGTATTCCTACAGGATCCGACTAAGAGAAAGAGGAGGGATTTGGAAGGTGGTGTAGGTCTTACGGAAGGTGAATAATGAGAGAAATGAGGCAAGGGAGTGGCTAGGACACATTCTAAGCTCAAAACAGAGTTTGTCAGATGGTTGGATTTGCTTAGTTAAACTTGGAGAAGTGTTCTTATGTAATGATGAATTTGGTGAGGAATTAGTGGAAAAAGTGATAATCATGGATGGATGAGGTTAGGATGAGATCACTAGTCATGATATCTATCTACATTTCTGAAACTCCTACGCTACATCAATCATTGGCATTTATCCATGAATCATATCAAACAAGAAAGATTTTTAGTCAGCTAAGAAAACAAGAAGTGATTCCAAAAGACAAAAATTAGCAGCCATAAAATTCATATAAAATAGTAAGCAAGATTGAGGGTAAAAAAATTCAAATAAAGTAATGCAAAATGTGACAAAATAAAGTAGTATAGAGTGTTGTAAATGATATTCAAACTCAGTTTGTCATTTTTTAATCACTAAAGGCTCCAACTATTTGTAATTTTAACAAAACATCCGAAATGTAACTCCAACAAGGAGCAACCTATGATTTAGAATGGAAATCTATGATGAGGTGACATGTGAAACACATGAATCTAAACACCTTTTTAAAGCTATGGTTATAACCCAGACTCGAAATTTACCCTTCATATTTTTGTTTTTTATCAAATAGATTCTATTAGTTGTTTGAAATGTAGCAACAATTTTTTTCAGGTATTCTACTCCCCCAACCTCATTCCAACCAGATTTATTAACTAGGAGAAATATACAAAAGGTGATACCAAAGTGCTAAAATTTACATTGTATCCTTAGAATAAATGCACAAAGCCTCCAAAACACACATAGAATACATATGAAAAGAACTTTTGTCAAATATTATGAGGGGGTGATAGCTCCTATCCAGAATCATAAATGTTTGGGGCTCTAGGGGCCCCATAAACATGAATCTCTAGGTGCTTAATCTGACCCTCAATATGATCTAATCACTTATTAGTCAATATTTGGCTCATTAGAGTGAATTCGTCTTGTCCATAATTTCTTGTTTATTATGTTTTTAGTCAATCATGAATTTTATCACCTCATTCGAGTCATCATATCTCTATTTCCGTAGCTCCACCAGCAGTGCGATAAGACTGTGCAACTTCCTATATAAACATTCAAAAGATGGTGGTGCTTCCACATGGCTAGGTGATGAAACATATTCATGAGCTTATTCACCCTCATGAATAGCCTCAACACCCCCATCACCATCCAATTCTCCTACGCACTTGCAATGGCCAACCAAGACTTCATGAGGTCACCCACCTTGCACGACATGCCTCCTTCATCTAAGAATTCCACTATATAGTCCAAAACTCAAAGACCAATTTAATTGATCCACCCAAATGTTGTAGCTTGGTAATCAAATCCTGCTTCAAAACTCAAGAAGATAAAAATTGTCAAAAAATACATATTATTTCACAATTATCACTAAAGAAGCACCCCCATGATTACAATACTTCCTCTTGAATAGAGTACCCCAAGAAATCAAGGACAAAGGTAGTGAGCCCAAGACCTCAAACTACATCTCTCAACCGTAAAACAATTTGGCAATAGATACATGCAATAAATACCACTAAAGACAATAGGAACCATGACAAATTATTGAAAGCATAAAGATGAGGGAACCGAATAGGAACAAAGGACCACCACATCCAAAATTTCATTTACAAAGGAACTCCTAGGGCCTAGAGGTACGGCCATATTTCTTACTAAACAAGGAAGAGAATAAAACCACCCTATTTAACTCTTGTAGCAAGAAAATTTAGTAGTTCTCTTGTCCTCACCATGTCTCAAAATCCAAACGATAGTTCACCTCCCTTAAGCTCACTGAGGTGTCAAACCATGCAATTTAGCACACCATAGTGACCAAATCACAAGCCCCTCTAGTTTGCATTGTCCTTTCTTTCTAAAGAAACCACTTGAATGAGCATGCCTAGGTTAGCAGTCTATGCATAGTCAACATTCCCCTGCCACCTTCCAAAACTCCGATATCTAGAAAAATCAACTTCTAAAAAAACAATCATTCAGGCAATAATCTCATTCACATGTGTGTAGAATATTTTGGGTGTCCTATTCAACTTGCCTATGGCCCTTGCCCCGATCAATACCCCATGTTTGGCCACACTCATCAAGGTAAACTTTGACCTTCATGTTATCCTAATTTTATAATATATGTAAAAATTAAGTATATTAACATGTGATTATATATATTATATATATATAATTATATATATATATAACCGCAACTAAGATGAAAAAAGAATTGGGATATCTCTTCATTTGGACGCACCATTAAAATGTTTAATTCATAATTTTCTTTTCATACCAATATCATAATATTTAGTTGGATAGGATATTTATCTATACTACTACAACATAGACACACAGACACACACATTCGTGCCATATGTCAACTCCAAGATAAATAAGGAAAAAAATACACCTCCTCCATTTTGAGATAGACACCGTTAAAATTTTTGAATCATTCATTATAATATTTTCAATTCTTTTATATACAAAATGCATACTTTTCAATCTTCCCTTTTTGTTAATGTATTTTAAATTCTAATTCATATCAAATATTGAAGGAATTATACATCTCCATGATGTCATTGAATTAGAAAGCACAAATTAATTAAATGAAAAGCATCCTTCACTTTATTTATTTATTGATTTCACTAAATTTCTTCTTTCCATGAATATTTTCTAAATGTCGGCTATGAAATTTTATTAAGTATTAAAGAAATTTAGCATCTCCTTGATATTACTAAGTGGAAAAAAAAAATAACAAAGGAAAAAATATTTTAAATTGAATTTTCTTCTCTTGATAAATGTTAAGTTGATAAAAATTCCTGCTAATTTGGGTGGCAATTGATAGTTCTCTTATCGGCATTTATCATCACCATGCATTCACATGGAAAGCGGCTCTCATCCGACTTCAATATGCCCACTCCGTATGCTAATCCATTGATTTCATGATGCCTAATCGACTACTCCATATCCTCTGTGTGGCCTCCTTGTACTTAACACTAATGCCTCATTCACTTACTTGGCGATCGAAAACATTATGTATGTCTAAAAATTTATTTGGCTCTTTTGTCACCCAACTTTTTCATGATTCATCACTCACGCTATCATACTCTTATTTCCTTCCAAAAGAAAATCTACAATTCCCTCAATGATTTTAAATTCCTCCTCCTCATTCTCCCACCTGCTACTATGGTTCAAGAGAGTAGATGTGTATGCAATGGAGGCAATGGATGCAATGGATGTGGTCGTGATCATCATTCCCATGCTGTAGATTTTGATTAAAAATCTAATGTCTTCATTCCAAATATTCATGAAAGCATACCACACAATATGTCCTCTGTGGAAGCTAATGAATTATGGAACGCAGGTGGTTGGCATTGGGCCTTAAAAGTTTAGTAGCCAGATAGTTATAGAAGCAACAACAAGCCAATGAAGCTTCCATAAGGAAGGTTGTTAGTTCTAAGAATTAATAGTCTCCAGGAATCTCTAAGAGGCCTTATCCACTCCTTTGACATCTCCTTCTCTCCTATCTCACTCTACCATTCCCGCACTAGCTCCCAAGATGGTATAAACTCCCTTTCAATCCCACTCGCCTCCCCTCAGCCCTTCCTCTTCCATAATTATTGATTATATGAAAATAAAATGTCAAGTTAGTGGAGCAACTAATAAGGAACAACCATAGTAAGCTTTGAGTTCTTATGGTTGTCTTACCATTGATGAGGAGACAAAATATGCACTAACACAATTCTGGCTTCATAGCACACTTGATGGCTCAACAACTTCTAAAGGAAAGAAACTTTTTGAATGGCCTGTATTCTTAGCCCTAAGGAAAATTCTCACACACTATTTTTTGTATTACAATCACTGATTATGTATGCTACTAACTTTGGATTTTACCATGAATAAATATTTCTTTGACGCTAGATTTCAAGCAATGACCTATTAGTTTCCCATGGTGGGAAGATGGTCTGAAACCTAGTTCCACCAGAAGAACTTACATGATTATGGTTGTGTAAATTTTGTACATCATTTTTGCTAATATGAAGTTCTTTACATTTTTACAAAAGAATATATATATAATTGTTTTATTTAAGGTTCACATTGAAATATTTTATATATTATCAACATCAAAATATTATTTCGTAATATGTATAGAGTAGATTTTGAAATATACTAGTTGGAATGAATATTCAAATTCTAATTGGTTGCATCATCCTATCATGGAACATGATGTGTTACCTAAAGAAAATGTATTGAGTATCTCTCAAATCATACCCATTGATATTTTTTGTAAACTCGGGATCATAGAAAACATCATGATTGTAGTGAATTTCACTCCAAATGATATTTCTACCTATATTACTCTTTTCATATAATTCTAATATGTATTCACTTGTACATATGAATAGCTATGTATCATCGATAGCCATATGGATGAAATAAATAATCTACTGAACGAAGGACTTCACCCAATAAACCCTCACACAGTTGATATCCTTAAGGAAGATGTTGAAAAATTACTTAAATATTAATTCATATGTCTATTTTCCTTAATTGAATAGGTTTCTAACATCATTCTCGTCACAAAAAAGGGTACAATTCATGTTTTTGTCATCTAAAGGAACTTAATCAGGAATTACCAAAAGGTAACTATCCAACCCCATTGATTGACCAGATCATTAATGGTTCACTAGTAGTGATATTCTCATTCGTGGATTCTTTTCTTTGCTATAAGTAGATTGAAATCAAATAAAAAGATCAATATAAATGGCTTAAATTTTCCCTTAACGTACAATCACATATTAGAAATTGTCCTAGGGTCTTGAAATCATTGGATCCACATTCTAGTTGTTGGGTTGTGTTATATTCTTTCCACATAGTTAACAGGGGGTTTGAGGGGTACCCGTAACCCCACTTTATGGGCGGACCCACCTATGGTTTTGTGCATGATTTTCGCACATGTTTTTTGGATGCGATGGTTTTCGGTCCATGGTTTTGGACGCGATGGTTTTTTGGTCCATGGTATT
>APFE031137997.1:3374-19367 GCA_000404065.3 Pinus taeda
AAGGGTATTAAGGCCCTTATGAAGAAAAAGGAGGATGACATTGCTGCACTCAGAAAGCAGGCAAAGCTGCCTGCAACCATTCACCCTCAAACAACAGAACTTGCACAGGAAAAACAAGTTGATGAGACCATGGATCTGCTTCTTAAGATGAATCAGAGAATACTACAGATGGAAGCAGAATTGGAAAAGGCATTGCAAGACAAGCAAGGGGAGTCAACCTCCCAACCCCCTCAAACTTCTACAACTCTTGGCCTTGCTCCTCCTACACAAGCAGCAGCAGCCCCTCCTGCTATTCCAGCACCTACAATAGCAACATCAACTACAGAAGCAACAGCAGCACCAGAATCAAGTATGAGCATGGAGGACTTAATGAAAGTTGTCAAGGAGCTTGAAGTTCAAGTGACAGAAATAAATGAAGCCAAAGAAAGACTGGCCAAGCTAGAGGCCAGCTACGATAAGTCCAAAATGACAGTGGCCGAGAAGCAAAGGGAAATAAAAGCCTTAGAAAAAGAACTTCTTCTAGGCAAAACTATGGCTGAGATCAAGAAGATTGTATGGGTCAAAATTGGTCAATCAATTAATGACCAATGGAGATCAATACAGGCAATACATGAGCAAATTGAATTAATAGGCATAGCTCATATTGAAATACAGAAGGCCAGAACAGCACTGGGAATTATGCCTGAGTAGGCTAATAAGATGATACATTTCCTGAATACTCGCACTAAGGAAGAATTGGCAGCACTGGATATACGCAGTCGAACAGACACTATCCTGACAGCCAAGAAAGTGCTAACCTTAAGAAATTTCACACAGACTCTGGAAAGGAAATGTCAGGATATGCAGGCAGAAATAGATGATTTCAGGGAAAAAATAACAACATTGCAAGATAAAGGATTTCCCAGCCTAGTGACTGGTGTTGGACAACTGTTGTCATATGAGCAATACATCACCAGGATCAACAATTATGTTGAAAATCAGATTACAGAATCCACCAGCTCCACAGAAGAAGAAAGACCTCTCTCTGGGTAGTCTCTGTATGATAAATTGGAGAATTTATTTTTTATTGAGCATGAGATTAATCATCTGTTTGAGGTGCCTCCAAATTTCTATAGATATACTGAAGCAGATGAAATGCTCATAAAAATAAGGAGACATCAGCTACCTCCAGCTGATTGGTGGAAAGCAACGCTGGAAGTACTACCCAGGTGATTTAGCTATATTCTTCCTTTTTGTCAAATTCAGATCTCAGTCACAGTACAGGTCAGCAAAGAATCAAGCACGCAGGTATTACAGGAAGCATCAGTGCAGTGACTCAGCAAAACACTCAAACAGCGTGTTCAGCAAACGCAGATAAAAAAACACAGCTACAGCCAACTTTGTTGATCCCAAAAAGTCAAAATTTGTCTGACAGAAAGACAGCTGCCATATTAATATTAACTGCTATAGTTATTTCTTTCATTTATTTCTGTAAGAGAGTTGGTGATGTAATTTATTACACAATAACTCATTGTCTAGATATTTTATCTCCTATTTTTGTATATATATCCCCTCATAGAAAGTATTGGGGGTCAGTTGTTGTGAAACTCTCTCAGAAGAGCTACATTGTATATCTCAGACTTTTGCTAATACAAATTGCTGGTGGAGTTCCTGGTTCCTATACTGTCTGAAGGTGGAAATGAAATACTGTGTTATGTTGCAGAATTCCTGTGTCGTTTAATGGAACAATAAGTTATTATGAACTATGTTTTTGTCTTTCTGTGTATGCAAAATATTCACATATGTTTCATGATCATAGTAACAAGGTAAAAGAATAGCTTAGGACTTGTTTAAATACACCTTATGCTCAATCTTTGTTTCTAATATGTTTTCTTCAGGATTAGCCATGGATATGAATTCTTAATTGCTCATATTTAAACTAATTCTCTCACGGTGAATATTGTTTAGGAATTCTTAACTGCTCTTAAACAATACTCCCATTTTCTCCCCTGATTAGCATAGTGAAAGATTCTTAACTGCCTTTCACTCACTAATTTCATAACTTCATCACCCAATCTTGAAAAATTGTTCCACAGATGCCTATCTGGCTTTGCAGCAATACTCTTCCGTCAAAACATACTTCAGCAGTACACAGTCATGAACTCCATTGCCCAATGGCTCAAACTGTTCTGTAATTTATATCCTAGCCCTGTTTGAATTCACCAACCAACCAAATCTAAAACAAAATCAGTGCACCATAACTAGCCTAAAATCACCCACAAACAACGCTAAAATATAAAGAGAGAGCCCTCTCTGGTTGCAGGTAGGCTAGGACCTGTAACTAAAAGACTGGTTAGTGGTTACCTCGGCTGTATTCCCTTTAGGAAGCAGGGAACAACCTGAGTGATAACAGGACCTAGCTACAGGAGGACCCACACTTGTAGTTGATCGAAGTAGACATCCATGAAAAGCAATTGTAGTTTAATGAGATCAAGGTGACAGCGCAGACCTTAGCACTTGTGTAGAGGTTCACTAGACTTCAAGAACGGAAATTCATACAAACCCAAATTGATGAGTTGGGTTAGAAGGCCTCTATTATTTCCTGAAGGAGGCATCCATGGGCTGATGAGGTAAGCCAACTATCACAAAACATCCAAAGTAAGTTAAAATCTCTTTAGCATACACAAAGAACCATGGGCCTTACAGTCAAAGGTCCAACGACGGAGAAGTTGATCAAAGAAGTTCGTAAGACCGCCACACAAGGAACAACAGATCTTCAAGAATTGAAGATAGAATTCAGTGGCTTGTAAGCAAAGGTTGAGCTAACACCAGCAGAGTGACTTGAGATGAGTTATGACTTTGTGTTGGGGGCTTGTTGGGATGGGGTCCCATGGGTCAAATTTTGTTAAAGTGTTGTTAAATATTGTGAAGTCTCTGCATTTTGAGGAGCGGAGCGCAAGTAGCACAGGTCAATAGGAGCCAAAGGGGCTTTAGGAAGGTCAAAGCCCCTTATTTTTTTAGAGTCAAGTTGTTTTGAGACCCACCCATGGTTCGTGGACCATGGTATTGTAATGAAGAAGAATATAAAAGGAAGTCATAGAAGAGTCATAAGATAGCGAAGTAAGAATAGTGCATGATTTAGGTCTAATTTTATCTATTTTGTACTTGGGCGAAGGAGGAGGCTCCTGCAACTGTGTGCATGGAGACCTTAGTAAGTTTGCATCTATGTGCGCAAAGTTGGGAAGAGATGTAATTGAATATCTAAAGCATAATACAGGCTTAATTTGAGTAACTATCTGTGTATTACTATTTTATCTCTGAATTTACTGTATTTATGATTTGTTGAATGCATTTAATCAAAAAAAGTACTTAATTAATTCATGAAGACGTAGATCTGTTTATTTATACGATGTTATACATGTTTAGCGCAATCGATGAAGGACATAAGGTTGTTTATTGTCAATTACTGTAAGTTCTAGGTTTCAAGGGTTAGGGTTCATGAAGGTCAAGATAAAGCCCTAAGTTTTATAAAAACATGTCACATAGCCCTCTGGATGCAGAAACGTGGTTCTAGCATCCCCCAATACTGCCTTGGGTGAGACTGCAACTTGCGCTACGCAAGTTGTTTCCGAAAGGGCTGATAGTGTAGGATCTTGTTAGTTAGCACAAATAACTTTGAACCTGGGTCTAAGCCCCCTCGAGCCAATACTTAGTAGTTGTGTGTTAATACTTATTATTCTCCAACATGGTGGATTCCCAGGTGCATGAATGAAATGTCATTATTGATGAAATTGTCCATGGTTGAGAGCCTTTAGAGCTTCTAGCATTGAGATTTCCTAATTGGTAGCATTAGAACCCTAGACCCTCAGAAGGAAATGGAATAGCTCGAGGAATTACATTACAGGGAAAGGGATTCCTTCCCTTGGGTTATCTAGGCTGAAGAGGAAAGAGAGCTAGAAGTTGAGATTGTTATTGGATTGTTTGAGCAACTTTTACAATTTTCATTGTTGTGTGAC
Organism: Pinus taeda; assembly: GCA_000404065.3. Classification (NCBI taxonomy): domain Eukaryota; kingdom Viridiplantae; phylum Streptophyta; class Pinopsida; order Pinales; family Pinaceae; genus Pinus; species Pinus taeda. The sequence goes on from APFE031137997.1 coordinate 7,370, forward strand.
TATGTGAATAAAGGAATCTTGAGAGTTAATTATCCATGAGTGATATAGTTTTCTCAGGCACCCATCCTCATGGAATCATAGCCTTAGCTTTGGGGTGGTATGTTGTATAGAGTGAGTGTGCAACAAAGCCTACTATTAGGTGAAACATCCAAATTTTGTTGTTAGGTGGTGAATCTTTATTGAGGATGAGTGGTTTTTGTGTTATTTGTATTTGTATTTTCATCATGTTAGATTGATGGGTTATTTATATTCCAATGATGTATATGATTATGCATAATTGCATTGCATATATCATGTTTCTTGGTTATTTACATCAATCTGTGTATGTCATGCATAGTTTCTTGATTTTCTTGATTATCAAATATGGTATAAGAAGCTCAAATTTCATCCAAGAAGTGTGTTTTCAAGTGTACCTAGGTATGGGGGTATGTTGCAAACACTTTGTAGCCTTACTAGTAAACTAAAGCCCTCTTACTCTATCAATTAAATTTGTCCCATGAAATATTATTTCATTTTGAGATCAAATCTTTCATTAGCTAATAATAAAAAATATTTATGAATATTTTATATAAAAATATTAGGGGATTCACCCACAGGGCGTAGAATAGACAGTGACATGGTGTTTTTTCAAGGCACTCCATGGCGAAAATATCATCAGTTCAAAACTTTGTGGATAAAAACCTAACCATGTTAAGGGCGAGTGTAGCCCAGGGCGAGTGCAATCCCCGGTGATTTTGACGACTTAGAGGCTCCTAGGTCGCGACTACTCAAGCCATAGGTTAGGCATGCTAGTCATCTCACACCTAACATTACCTAACAAAAAAGGGGGGAGCCACACATGCCACCCCATTAATATTAGCAAAGTATAAACAAAAGTAAAAAAGAATGTGCTAGTTTATATCAAAACACCTGATGTTTATAGCCACATTCAAATATAGGTCGAAATATCACATGAGTATAAAGAACAACAAACCAATGGCACAATGCTCAACCAAATCCCTCTTTACACCATCAATCAAAATTTTCCCATGAAATATTATTTCATTTTGACATAAAATCTTCCATTGACTAATAATAAAAAATATTTATGAAGCTTTTATAAAAAAAATAGGGGAGTCACCCACATGACGTACAATATACGGTGACATGGTGTTATGTTAAGGCACTTAGTGGTGAAAAGATCATTGTTTCAAAAATTCATGGACAAAAACCCAACCATGCTAAGGGCTAGTGTGGCCCAAGTTAGGTGTGATCCCCGATGATTTTGACGACTTAGATGCTCTTGGGTCATGACTACTCAAGCCACTGGTTACGCATGCTAGTTATCTCAAAACTCACATACCTAACAAAAAGGGAGTGGGAGCCACACATGCCACCTCATTAGTATTAAAAAATTCTAAACAAAATTTAAAAACAATGTGCTAGTTTATACCAACACCCAATGTTTATAGACACATTCAAACATAGGTCCAAAGATCACATGAGCATACAGAACAACAAATCAATGGCACAATGCTCAAGAAAAAACACTAGATGACCAACTCAACAATTGATAAAGGGTTGTCATGCTCGTTTGATGTTGGAGTAGTAGGTTTTAACCTTGTACAAAATTCTTAATAAAACCAAAAAGACGCAATGGAAAACACAAACATTAACACAAAGATTTTACCCTAGATTAGAAGACAACTATAGTTCTTTAACTGAAGCTATATATATATCGCGACATCCATAGATGCCAATCCATTTACCCTAGATTAGAATACAACCGTAGTTCTTTAACTAAAGCTACAAAACCAAGGGCCAAACCTCCATATGTTACAAAATCGCTAAAGGTGAAAACCATGTCTCAAAAACCACAAAAAACTGCCCAAAAATTTATTTACGGGGGCGTTGGCCTCAAACCCTTGCACAAAGGAGCTTTCACCCTATTGAAAATTGTAACTAGGTTTGGTCTTCATAATTTGTATCATTATGTACTTTATATAAAAAGCAAAAGAAGAAAAAGAAATATTATTTTTCAAGCATCGACTTCATGCTCAAGTAAAATGGCTATTTAGCTCCAACATGTTCTTCATGCTTCTAGGGTTTTACGAGTCAAAAGAATATTTGTCATGATTCAAATTATTGTACTAGAGTCAAGTCCAACTTCGACTTTGAAAAGAAAGTGGAAAAATATTTTTATTTGAGTCAAAAATGTGAATTCTTGTCCCCACAATAACAAGTCAACTTTGCAAGGGACCCATTTGACCTCCTGGATGTGTATAAATAGAGGACAGTTTGACCTCATTTTGAGCATCTCAATCAAGTTTTGATTTTTGTGCCAACAAGAGCGAAATACAAGTGAAAAAGAGCAAGTCAAGGGAGAGAGAGTGAAGATCAAGAAGGAAGAAAAATAGAAATTTCTACCATAAATCTATCACATGTGTGAAGTTGCACGATAATTGCAAGGGCCAAAGTTGCAAACCTATTGCAAGTCCGAAATTATGTTGCATGGGCTGAAAATTTCAGATTTGACAAGATTTGGAAGGTTTTGACTTGAGTTGACTTTGACTTGTTGGGGGAGCTTGAAAGGAGGGATGCCTTGGGTCTTGTGGGAGGTCTTGGTCTTGGTGTTTGGCTCTTGAATTTCTCACTTTGATTTGATTCTATAAGAAGAGAAGAATTTGGCTGGGTTTTCCCCTTGGAGGGGTTTTCCCCTAGCTTGGAGCCTACATCTTGTGTTCATTCTCTTTTTGTGATCTTCATTGTTTATGGTTTTGGTAATTGTTTGATGAAGAGAACATAATAAAAGTAATAAGAAGCTATCATAACTTCACAATCAATTATCAAATAAAGAGAAAGCACCCTAATTGTTGCCTTATTAATTTCTCAAAATGGTATCAAAGCTAAGGTGAAGAGAATGCAACTTGAAGATCACTCTTGTTGGCATAAGGGGAAGATACTCATACAAATTAACTTGAGAACATTATTTGTAGAGGTAAACAGGAAGGGCACAAGGAAGAAGACTCAAAGTTTCCCATTCATCTTGAAGGAAGGCTACTACATCAAGTTATCATATCTCTCTCTATCCATCATTGAAGGCTCTTGATTAAACATTATCATCTTGAAGAAGGACATCTCTCTCTTTTGGAAGCTCTTTGATCATCACTTATTTTGGAAAGCATCTCTATAGAAGTCATCACTAAAGAACCATCAAGAATCCTGGGAGCATCATCTACACTCTTCAAAGAAATCATCATTCATCTTTGAAGTAGCTTGAAGATACCATTGTGCCATCCATCTTAGGAGTCATCATCTTTGAAGAACTGTTGGGATCATCGAAATATTTGGAAGCATCAAGAAGACATCATCATCAAGCAAGTCAATCTTTTGACAAGTAAGTACTATATTGTTTATGAGAATAATTTCGGCAAAATCACATAAACAATCATTTGTCAACACGTTTTGAACCAACCAGTGTGGTTCATCGTCAGGACAAGTTGAAGATCCAATCTGAGCGCTGAGTTAAATAGGGACAGCAGGCCATTCCAAGTACTATATTATTCTCTATGTCTCAATCTTCAAATCAAATGAAAAGTAAGGCAATCAGCTCAATGGATCAACAACCTTCCAAGCATGGAAGAAGAGAATAGATTTGGTTCTCATAGAAAATGAAGTCATGGATTATGTCTAGGAAAAGTTGCAGAACCAAAGAAGGATAAAACTCAAGAATGGGCCAAGTATACTAAAGGAGAAGTTAGGGCTCAAAGGATTCTTATTGAATCCATCAAGGATCATCTCATTCCATTTGTTACGAATTTGGGTACATCTAAAGAAATCTATGACAAGTTGGTGTAACTATATTTTGTTAGTACGATAGGTCAAAAAATATCTTTGAGGAATCAACTTTACAAGATAAGATTATAAAAGAATGAAAACTTAGCCTCATATATCATAAAGGTCTAACAATTTAAGGATAAATTAAAAGGTCTTGAAGAAGTGGTTTTCGATTCTAAATTAACAACTTTTATACTAAATCATTTACCTTCATATTGGAGTAGCTTTGTGAGAAGTATCTATTCTAGAAAGGACACTCCAAACTTCAATGGGTTGTGGTCTTTATGTGTTTTAGAAGAGACAATATTAAAGGAAAAAGATGACATTGAGCCTAATGAAAAGTCTCAATCTTTTGCTACTAAATTGAAGAAGAAGAAAGGAAAGTTTGGAGAGTTTGAACCTTGTCAAAGAAACAATAATAATTAGCCACGTGGAAGACGAGATATGTCCAAAGTACAATGATTTGGATGCAATGAATATGGACACTTTAAAATAGATTGTCCCAAGGATCCTCAAAACAAGAAGAACAATAAGAGGAAGGAAAGGTATGGAGCTCACATAGTTGAAGAAAATGAAGAACCTGAAAAAGAAGTCGAAGAATAAATATTCTAAGGATCTCTATTATTGAAGAACTCCACCACTTCCAAGTTTACTAGTAGTCTTGTTTTCTTAGAAGATAGAAACAAGAGTAGCATATGCAATTACATTTGTTAAAGAGTCTTGTATTTTACAAGTTATGGCATCATGGAAAGAAGCATATAACATTGGAAGGATTAGAGTCTACATTGTCTATTACATCTCAATGGTAGCAGTCATCTAGCAATGCAAGGATATAAGGATTTGGACCATCTACCACTTAATAGTTCATGTAGCAACTACTTGGCATCATGTTGTTATAGAAATGATCTTCTAGTAGGAAAGGATCATAAGGATCCCCTATAGAAATAGAACCATCATTATGAGAAAGTTCTTCAAGAACAATTGTAACATGACGAGAGTATATTTATACTAGAAGATTGTAGAAGCAAGCATTGAAGAAACTTGCATGTATGAAGATAGTCGAATTGCAGCAAGAAGATATAATTGGAGCATTTATCTTATTAGAGAAAAAGCCTCGTGTTCAATGAAAGGAGCAACTCGTTCAAAAGGAAGTCAACTAGAAGGCTATATGAAGAAAGAGGTATGCATATCTTTAAAGCTCTCCATTAAAATAGAATTCATGTCTCTGGAAATATTGTAGGAAGAGTGGGTTGCAGAAATGTGCTAGGTAAGCATGAGCATGACATGTCTTGGATAACATTGGATAAAACAAACCTCTTTTGGTTGGTTACTTGATACATTGAAGCATGATAGATGAGCATGTTGATATTGATCAACATTAGGTATGGTTTCTTGAAACAAAAGACTGATAACTTCAGGGGAAGTTGTGAAGACTCTAAGGAATAAGATATTTAAGATTGATGAATGGTTCATTCCATGAACACATTTTTTGATGATTGAAAGGAAAATAGGATGAAGTGTTATTGTATGAAGATAAACCATGCAAAGGGATGTTGACCTGAGAAAGAGCAAGTAGCAGAACATGACATCTTAACAAGAGGTTATCATGACTGGGTAATTTTGATATTGGTGATTTCTTTGAGATGTGATTTGGCTACTTGGGAGAACATATTGCAGAAGTACATACTGAAAATACAGTAGTTGATATATTGTGATATATCTACAACTATGTGGTTTGAACTCAATTCAAAGAATACATGGATTGAGTGGACAACACTAGTATTGGCTTAGAAGAATATATGGCAGAAATGTGTAAATGCAGAAAAGGTAGAAAGTCACAAGATAGCCTATTGGTCATGTTGAATTTGATGATGAACAAATTCGCTTTCCAAGATGGATAGAGGGAGCTATGATTAAGCTCTACATTGATTGGTTTGAAAAGATACAAAGATGTTATAAATTATGGTTGATGGAAAGTGATATGAAAGGTTGATGGTGGTAACTCTGTCATAAAGATGGATTGAGAAAGAGTTTAGCTCCATAACATCTATGAAGGTCGAAGCTCATGCATGAAATAATGGTGCAAGATAGCCCTTGCAGCTACTACTATGATCTCCATGGAGGAACAAGAAGCTGATAAATGTGAAAATATGAAGTTTATGGTTGTGTCTCCCTGGTTGAGAGGGGGCTAGGATGATCTAGGTGGATATTGAACTCCTACTACCAATAGTCAATAAAAGGATCTTTTTCCATTATTTTGTTGACTTTTTTGCTCCATTGAGCACTGTTTGTGTATTTATCTATTTCTTTTAGTTCATGTTTGTATATGCATTGTTTTCATTATTTGTAATGCTTTGTTTATCTAAGTTTGTCCACGAACAACACTAACTTTGTTTGTGTTCCTTTCTGGGGAATAACCAACTGCTAAGGAGGTGTCTTTTGGTACACCATTGCTACAAAAACATTGCCACAAAAATTGCGACCATATTGTTGTCTTTTCTTTAATCTAAAGGTTGTGTTTGTGGGACCTTCTCTCTATTTAATCAACTTACAAGGTATTTGATACCTCTCTGGAATTTTTTCAGGACCCTATGGATGTGTTGTTGGCCGAGAAACTTATTAATTTACAATTTCTTGTCGACTGCGTAGCTAGCTTTCAGATAGACGCGCAGTCCACGACTTTTCCTCCAACAGACACATCATCGCATCTATGCATTATGAAACCGACGTGGTTTTCTAGAAAGAAAAAAAAATACCTTGTAATTTCACATGTTTCAAGTGATTGGCAGCCTTTAGTGAATTTCCTTCACCTCTGCAAAAAAAATTCCAGTCATTTTAGATTACTTAATTTCTCTACTAATCATAATCATCTAGGTAATTAGACTATCTTTACTTTTATTTTCAGTTTTCAAATAGCTTAATTAGTAAAGGAGTAAGTAGTTCATCATCCACAAATCTTGTTACTAACCAAAGCATTCATTTATTTCATTTTATGGGACTAGAAGCAAGTGTTATTACATAAAATAATTAATTTATGCTTCCCTTGCGTCTCTTAGACGAACTTGGGTTTGCATATGAAAACTTTCTTAAAACATTTGAATTTTCCATCTCCTTGTTTTAAAATTCACATAGTGTAATAGGAAAAAGAGTAAGTGGCCCATTATCCGCGTATCATTTCATTTTCATGCAAGGAACAATTGAAATTTAGTGTAAGTAGGGGAATATTGGAACAGATCACCGAATATCCACATCTTCTCGCACTTTACATGCTCACTTCATCACTTGCACACAATTACACACCACACACTAAGCTTCTATAAAATTCATATTAGAAGGCATCTAGTTTCCAGATATTTTGATACTTAGTTTGTTTTGGCTTACATCTCACACCCTAAAGAAAAGTAAGACGCTTAAAAGCAACCATAACTTGAGCCAACAAAATTCCCCACAGGGGTCACCAAATAATTTATAGTTCAAGTTAGGACCATTGGGGGTAGGCATCCCATAAGTTGCCATGGTCATGTTACATCTTTGAGACATAGCAGTCAACTTTTTAGGGAGCTTAAAATCCTTCAATCAACCCATGGAAAAGAATACCCGAGCATGGCAGAGCCCTGATTCAGATGGTGTTCGACTTAGGTCCAATGTATGCGATACTCTTTGGGGATACCCAACCCATTTAGTGCTTGGTACTGGTAATTAACTACCAAGAAGCTAAAGACTTGAAAGCTCATATGGGACGAAGGTACTTTAGTGGCTAAAATCTAGTGCATCCTTTCCCTATAGGTGACGGTGCATGCAACACTTGAGCCTCGTTTTCATTACCTTGGTTGATTCTTTTGTTGCTAGAAGGCGTCGCCAGTTATTTTGGGACGTTGCCCCAGGACCCATCAGAAGATATCTCCACAAGGCCTAGTTACTTTGAGAGTGGCAAGGACAAATAGGTCTTCTTCGGATCACTTTTCATACAAAAAAACAAACGAAAACCATTTTTTGTTTGATTGATCACATAAGCTAGCATTAAAGGGAAAGTAATTTTTTTTATTTTTCACTTTGTTTTATGTATGTGACTTATTTGCTTTGAAGAATCATCTCCTTCCCTCACCATACACAAATTATCACGCACTCTAATCGACACCATATGGTACCCCACAACTCCCCGTCGATCTAGACACTTCTTAAACCTCCCCCAATTACTGGGAGGTGTGTTAAGACTCCTCCCATTTAGGTGTAGAGGACGTCACATAGCCACCATTATAGGATATTCCTTTATTGGTGCATCCTTGCTCAGGACCCCTCCCTACCAAAGCACACCTTTCACTACCCCACAAGGGTCCCCACATGCTACCCCTTTGGGGAGCCCACATAACACTCCTCCGGACAATCCACGAGACACCCACTGAGGTAGTTCTCCTGACACTTCTCCAAAGATGACCCCATTACATATAGCTATCCAAAATCGTTTTGCGATGGCAGATAAATCACAAATCCTATTCTTAGATTCTTTAAACCTGTCAGATTTGAGTAAGTTAACCAATGACCCAATCGCACATAGCCAGAATTGACCAGCCATGCCCACCAAGATCCCTTCGGACATTCCAAAATTCAAAGGGAAACAACGAGAAGACCCAGGAAACCATGTCATAACTTTTCACTTGTGGTGCTCATCTAATAATATCACAGATGATTCTATTCGATTAAGACTATTTCTACACACCCTTATTGGGCAAGTAGCAAGATGGTACATTGACCAACCTCCTGCGTCACATGGAAACTTTAGCTCCTTAGCTACAATTTTCCTCACACTCTTCCAGCTCCCGGTTTTCCATGACTCAGGCCTAGATCTGCTCACCCACTTCAAACTAACACATGTTACGCACATATTGGATCATATCCATGAATGGTGGAAACGTCATAGCTTGTGTAAAGCACAGTTTGAATAAAAAGTCCTCCTCGACTTATTTTTGAGATCCCTCACATTGGAAATTTCAAAAGGCATGGAAAACTCATCCCCGCATAATGAGGAAGAAGCCATTAGCAAAGCTCAACAACTAGAGCTTATATACACCCAGTCTACATATATCTATCACGTGCTTCTAGACGCCCCATGCCTGTGAACTTATAAAGAGACACCATACGCATTGTTGGTACCATTCTATGACCCCTTTTTCCCTCCCAAAACATGACAATTACCTACCTTTTTTCATCATTTATCCCTTAGATGCCTTGGAAATTGATTAATTAATAGTCTTATAGTTATTGAATTGCATTTAAATTGATTTAAGGGTTTTGTGTTAATAAATTAGGAGTTTTTGGGCAAAATGACTACAGGAAGTCCCAACATCCTGTAAATGGCTTATTGTTTGACATGTGGCATGACAACCAGGCCAGAGCAAAAGGTATGGGTGAAAAGCGGAATGTCCAAGCATGGACAAGCACCTATCCCACAGCGGAAACAACCCTCCTACATGTGCAGTCAACGACTGGTCAACTATGGCATGTTGGTGACAAAGGCAGCAACAGCACATAGTCACAGTCGAAATCGATTTTTAGTTGTTTCCTTTTTTTTATATGTGTCAGCTAGGATAGAAACATTTTGTGTTTTGGTAAAAGCGGCAACAGCCGCTCATGAATGTACATCCATTTTCAAGGGATGTGAACCATATGTAAATATAAGTCTGAACCCGGTTGTATGTTCGGTTACGTTTTTACTTGTTGATTCATGAACAGAGCTTCGACTTAATACAAATAGACTTGCATTATAATCACAGTGCGTTGTTTTAATTCAGTGATCGTGGGATAACAAGCTCAGTATACCAAGAACGCGGACAGGCCCTGCGTACATGGTTTACTGTTGTCATTTTAATTGCGTTTACAGTGTCATTTTAATTGCGTTACAGTCAGAGTATTTGATTGGTATTTGATATTGATATATATGCGCAGTGATCAAGTCGATGTTTATATTTATGTATTTATGAATTCACTGTTTATATGTTTATGCATGCGCTTGAATAGACTATCATTTGGATCGTGAATTATATCCTGTAAGGGATTCGATCCAGAGTTACCTTGTAAAGCACTGGCATGAACTGTATGCTTACGATTTTCACTTTGCATGATTGTTAATGAATGTTCATGAATGTTGAGTAGCATTGAACAGAGGTTTTATGTTTGATGTCTCTGTAAGGAGACCAAAATCTTTAATTACAGTGAGACACAGCGTTTTATGAATTGAATCTTAGTTAATAGTGGTACATAGTTTGATACTTAGTTGATATTTAGTTGATAGTTTGATATTAGATCAAATCACAGCATTGTAATTAGGAAGAGTAGGCTTAGATTAGATCCTTTATGTCTATATATTTTAGGCACACGCCTCTAAGTCTATGCACCCTGGTCGATAATAAATTTAGCCCAGTCTAGCACCCTAGATAGGACACTACATTTTGGCGCCGTTGCCGGGGAGGCGTACTTAAAGGATTGAAAAGAAAAGAAAAAAAATCAATAAACAAAAACACAATTAAAATCATGTTCATTTATGCCTAGGCTTAGAGACAATCAGGGTAGATTCATAAGAACCCACCACCATTCAAAAACTAACCCATCATCATCAGGAGAAGACTCTATAAAGAATTCAACACCAGCTGAGGAAAATATCATTCAAGCATTAGAGGATAAACAAAAATCAGGACAGAGACTTACGCTCATCGAAAGGCAAACTTTATTAACACATAAATCACAAAAGAGGGACTTTCCTAGGTCTACCACACAAGGAGAAAGTAGCACAGTGACTGAACACTCTTACCTTAATCGCCTCTTTGAAACAAGTGACTCTAATACAGAGAAATATACTAAGATGGCTGAGGAAGGAGATGGATCAGTGCCACATCAAGGACAGAGAGATGAAGAAGAGTCAACTTTTCCTTTTCCCATACATGAACCACAGGAATATGATGAGATCAAAATGAAAAACATACCCCCATCAGTGCTACCTAACTTTTATGGTATGGCTTCAGAAGATCCGGACTCATTCTTGTTCGAGTTTGACATTGTATGTCGGACATATGGCTATACTGATGATGCCCATAGGTTCAAACTTTTTCCCGTGACACTAAAGGCATTAGCCTTAAGATGGTTCATGAGGCTTGGTGAGCATACTATCACTGATTGGGATGGTATGAGAAAAGTATTTCTAAGGAAATGTCAACCCTACTGCAGATCCAAAGACTCTAAAGATGACATCTTTAGAATGAGCAAACAAGAGGATGAAACCTTAGAGGAATACTTGGAACGGTTTGTCTACAACTTACAAAAATCTAAACACCGAACTATGCCTCTTGATCTGACCCGCACAATATTCTTGAAACGTATCCGAGAGGAACACATGGATGACCACAACTTGATGGGTAAAGGTGACATTTCCGTTTTACCCTTTGAAGAAATCGCTGATCTATGTGAAAAATATTCAAGGAGTAAAGCTAAAATGGGAAAAAGAACCCTGTCATCCAAGGTCACCATGTCCGCTTCAACAAGTGTCACAAGGGCTGAGATAGGAAATCTGTTAGAAGAATTTAAGACAGATTTGTTAAGCACAATAGGGAACCAAATTGACACTCTAAAAGCCAAAAAGAAACAAGAAGTTGAAGATCAGGTAATGGCTATTTTCTGCCCCAAGTGCCGGAAGAAACATGCATTAAAGGACTATCCACTAGAAAACATTCAAGTTTGTGCTTTTTGTATTGAACATCATGATATATTTAACTGTCCTAAAGTTAAGGTTTTGCATAACTATAACATGGCAGTCAATGCAGAGATGGAAAACATGTATTACATGGGTGCAAAAATACCATGGCAGCCAAGGCCAGCACCTCAAGGTATGTTCCCAAATCAAAACTTGCAATTTCCTGTAAATGATCAAATGTATGCACAGAATTCATGGAATGTACCCATGCCATGGCAGCACCAAAACAACCCACAACAACAATGGAGACCATCTCAACAGTACTCTCAATCTTATCATACATATCCTCAACCATACCCACCTTATTCACAACCATATCAACAATACCATCAGCCGTATCCATCACATTCTCAACCATATCAACAGTATCCTCAGCAAGTTGTTTATCCACCTCAACCTACTCAACAAGCATTGCCTGCTCCTCCACCAATAAATCCACCA
>APFE031137997.1:25859-38680 GCA_000404065.3 Pinus taeda
AAAGAATCTTCCTTCAAGCGATCAAGCTTCTTCAGAAGGACCTGCTCTGATACCAATTGTTGAAAATAATACTAAGAGGGGGGGTGAATCAGTATTATCAGGATAATTATTCTTTTTCAAAACAACTGTTGTACGCTACTTTAATTTAGTAAACCAGCGTATGTACGCGATTATGCAGAAGGAAACCCGTGTATACAGAACATGCTTTTACTTTACTTAATCTTTCAGATGATGATTGTTAGTCAGTGATGCAGAATCAAATAACAGTATCCAGAAACAGTGAAACAGAGCAGAAAGATAATCACACACAGAAACACCAGATATAAGGTGGAAACCCAATGTGGGTGAAAACCACCTGCTGCAATTCGTCTCTATCTTTCCTTAAATTAGAAACTTCTGTTTACAATGTACTGGTGCAGTCCTTTACCAGTACGCAGGCAGCAACCTGCAGAGAGCTACAACTCTCTCTCATTTTCCAGCTCTCCTGGAAGGGAGCTACAACCCCCTTATCTCTTGCACTAGCCAAGATACTAGTACGTAGGTGCTGGCCTACAGAAGGCTACAACCTTCTCTTTCTTCCAGGGACCACTTTTCATCAATTTTCAAACTGGATCCATGAACATCAAACAGTCATCAAGAATCAACCAATCTCCTTTCCACCAACTAGATTTGAAACAAGTAGATACTCCTCTGACAACTGTACACAGAAAACTGTACCAGAAACCATATAGCAGAAACAAAACCCAAAAACCCAGCAGCAATAAGTAGAAACAGCCAGATCACAACTTAAAGCATATACGCAATTTTAACAGTCTGAAACTTGCGTGCATACGCCTCTGCGTATGGAACAACCTGCGTATACGCGCCTTTACTTCACCGAAGCAGCGTGTATACGCGCCTTCGCTCCACTGAACCTGCATACAGATCTATAAAGAACAATACACTTTTCCAGATATTCAATCACTAAATAACCCAGATCATCAGACTTATAGATCAGACGAGCGCCACATCAAGTAGATCAAAATCAAACAGAGATACTATCATTAAGCTTAAAGATTACGACCCATGAATAGACCTCGTCCTTCCTTTGTGCTAAAGTCCCTCCTTCCTTCAGATCCAGATCTGCATCACCATCCAATATACCAGCTCTAGCACTTTCTTAGATCTTCAATTATAATTCAGATGGTGATTTTTCACAAGATCTCCTTCCTCTTTTATAGCCCTAGGCCTTCCCAAATACCATCGTCCAAAACCACAACATTTCAATACCATGAACCCAAAAACTGTGGATCGGCACAATTGACGAGACGCCATGGTCCAAAACATAGGTTCAATTTCCAAGATGTAACTGCCATGGACCAAAAGAATGATCACTAACATATACGCGCTTTTGTAAAGTATCACCTGTGTGTATACGCAACTTTGTCTAGATGAACATGCGTATATGACTTTTTCTACTTTCTGAGTGCCTGAACTGAGATCTGTTACTAGAGAGGGTTGCCATCAAGGACAACACCTGTGCCATAGCTCCAAACCTGTGCCATAATGCCAACAATAAATCTGCTAGAGAGAAAAAGCCTTCAATGAATATATTAATGTGCCACAAAAAAAAAACTTATGAAACCCTCTATATGAAGCTATTGCAGCCTTCTAGTGTTTGCAACCCTAAAAAATTGAGCTCAAAAAGTAGACGACTATGAAAAATGTAAAATTTTCTCTTTCAAATTCTTTAGAAATTTGCTTCAATTTATCTTTAGAAAATATGTTTCAAAGGGTAAATTCTTTTGCCCAAAAAATGATGGGGAACCCACAAAGAACAAAAATATCATCTTCGCAGTTATCTTCCAAACCCTCATGGCTATACCTTGAAACCCTTCAAGAAAATCGATTTTGTGATGGTTGAGTTAGACGACTCCCTTAACGGTATTCTCGAGCTTGACTCTTGCAATGAACAACGAGGGTTTTAGTTTAGCTTGACTCTTGCAATGAACAATGAGGATTTCAATTTTCTTTTTTCTGAGAAAGAAAAAAAATGGCAATTAATTCCTACATGTTTAATATGGCCCTACAAACTAAGACGGTCGTAACCCCTGGTCTCCTCTTCTAATTTCCATAGAACATTATGTCATTCTCTTGGATAGGGATCTCATTGAGTACTTTAGCTACCTCACCCAATTTTAGCCCTTTGATAGTGCTTCTGTAGTGCTCAACTATCTCTGCGACCTTTGGATGTGCCTATTTGATGATCCAAGAGATTTAGGGTTTCTTCCAAGCTATCTGCAAGTGAAAAAAAACCCGGGTCTATTAAGATGCATTTCTTCTTCGACTACTCATTCATCGTGTATTCCATGGATGGTAGCTACAGAATGGAACACAACCTCTAGCCACTAACATGGAGCCTATTAGAAAAATATATTTTACCTTGGTTATACTGAGGGTTTAGAATTTAGTAAGGAAACTGCATTTTAAGGGATCAGGTTTATATCTATTACAGTCTGAACAAGTGCATTATGTGTGTTTCTTACCAACCATAGGTGGGACTCTTGGCATTCGGTGGTAATAATTTCATGTGAATTGTTGGAATTGGTGAGTGATTTTAACTTCTTCTTGGTAGTTATCATGTGCTAGGCTTCGTATAACTGAGTGAAAGAACTCCTTCTTCACAGTAGTATGTGCTAGGCTTCATATAGTAGAGTGAAAGGAGTGTTTTAGAAGTGCAATAGATATTAAGAAAACTAGTCTCTCATGCATAGGCCCATAGGTCTCAAGGGTTCAACATACACTCTGGTACCAAGTGTAGGGACTAACCCTATATATATATATTTTTAAATTCTAAAAGTACAACCATAAGGAAAATAACATTGGGAACCCAAAAATTATTAAGCATTATATAAAACTTTCCTAATTTTCACTTCATTAAACATATCATCTAATTTACATACATTTAAATAAAACCATAAAGAATTCATAAGAGAATATAATACAACATAGGTATCGTTCACCAGAAGTCGAGATTTAAACTTGACTTGCCGCTACTTGTCTTCCTTTGTTTTCGGTCACCTCGAGTGTGAATGTCGATGTGGTTGATCCGAATGTAATGACCCATTGGTTGACCTCCCAGCCTGCTTCTTGGGTATTCTCCTTCCCCACAGACCCCTGAGCTGCAATGGGGTTGTACAATAGAGGAATGTAGTAGCAGGTAGAGGAGAGCACTCCTTGGCTCAACAGTCCCCTCTCTAAAGTCCTCTACCTCACCAAACACTATAGCTCGTAGTCATTTAATCTAACATAGTCTCATCCATCCAACAATAGGGTAAAGAAAAGGTCCCTTCTCCCATGGCTTGCCCCTTCTTTTATAGGAGTCCTCATAGGTGACACTTAGAATTTCATGCATAATTAATTATTTTTGATAATTCAATAGTTTGAGTATTCATTCACCCATGTGTCACTCTCTCATCAAGGATCTCCAAAATTATTTACTTAAATTTTAATTTAAAAATAATATTCTTCCTCACCTCAACAAGATTCCTATTTCTTCTCATAGTTGTCTCTTGATCCCCTTTTATACTCAATTTGTGTTCATTACTAAAGTAAATTAATGAGTCAAGATTTGATCCCCTATCTACTCCCTAATTTAATTCAAGTTATCTTGTAGATGGATATTCTTATGTTGGTTTTTGCCACATGGAGGTACTCTACATTTCTCTAAAATTTAATTTATTAATCTTATTTTAATTCACCACCCTCGTTTAACTATTTTAGGATTAATCTTTATCCTTACATTTATGTCCCTATTGCCCCTTTTTACCTAATTAAACTACATAATCTACCTAATATTTTCCAACATGGGGAGGGTAGAGTTTTAAGATAAAATATTTTATTTTTTCCTATGATCCTCTTAACCCAAGTTTTATTCTTGATTTAATTACCTTGGTTTCTAACATGATTTACCCTTGATGTAAATTTACCCAGTTTTCATTTCTTGATTATATTTATTAATTAATTTATATTTAATGATTCAAAGGGTGCCATGTTTGGTCGTGCCCTTCAAGAACTTCCCTTGAAGTTCCAAGGGTGCCATGCCTAACAATTTATTTGTGATGCCAAGGGTGCCAACTTTCATCGTGCCCTTCAAGAACATCCCTTGAAGTTCCAAGGGTGCCACGCCTAACAATTATTTGTGATGCCAAGGGTGCCACACCTAACAATTTATTTGTGATGCCAAGGGTGCCAAGTTTGGTCATACCCTTCCAGAACTTCCCTTGAAGTTCGAAGGGTGCCACCCAATTTCCCTTCAAGCATTCAGTGGCTATGAGGGGAAAGTATAGGTGAGACAATAGATACCACTATCATCTCTCATGTTGCCTGCTATAGTGAGACTAATGGTGTTAGGGATCAAGGAATCCACCATGATGCGCGCCCCCTGGTAAAATTATCATGAGTGAACCAACTTTGGGACCTGCACTCATGACATCGTGATATTCAAGGTGAAGGTGTTTCACCATTTCTAGCCCAAACCATGGTGGGAGTGCTATTGGCTAAGATCAGGGACATTGTCCCAACCCTCCCATGCAGTTCCATACAATTGTACAACCCCATAACCAATATGTGAGTCATTCAACCAACCAACTAATCTATGCCTGCAACCATTAACATATCATTAGAATATTGATAAACATATATAACATGTTTCAAAATTGACTTAGAATTTCAAAGAGAAAATAATATAAATTTTCATCAAACTATGTGTCATCAACTCATCTTGTGCAAGTACCTCTGGTGGTTTCCTACCGTGCTCAATAATAATCAGTAACAAGGTTTCTCAATGTTAGTCATTGTCATAATAACATAATTACCGTCACCTGGTGATTCACATCATTGTTCATTGTGAACCATAACTAATGCAGGTAGGTAACATAGTCGACACGTCCATCATGGCTATCATCATCATAACATCAATGGAAGCTTACATATCCATCAAAGCTATCAACATCATAACATGAAATAGATAACAAACATAACCATTTATGCCACAATCATCATAATATCAATCGAGAACATGCATAACCATTAATGCTATCTTCATCATAATATCAATGGAGATCATACATAAACATCACAACCACTAATATCACAACCAATAATAATAGAATCATGTGTTCGGATCATCAACCTGAGGTCCTCAAATAATAAAGTGTGGGCCTTAGGGCTAAATAAATGTTAATCTCATATCACCTGTAGTCAACTAGAGTGGGGAACTACATACACCCCCTCTTAATAATAGACTTCTTCTCAAAGTCCTTAGAATAGGTAAGGAAAATGGTGACACATCTCCTCAGCATCCTCCCAAGTAGCTGAACGAGGACTATAACTGTCCCACTGGACCTTAACTTGGTCCACTAACCATCATCTAATCTACAAAGTTTGTTGGTTCAATATGCGAAGTGGTTCAACCATTACTGTTCCCTTGGCCGAAACTTGCAAATGACCAAAGTCAATAACATGCGAAGGATCTGAAATATAATGATGCAAAACATAAATATGAAAAACATCATGCATACACGCTAAATATGGAGGCAAGGCAAACCTATATGCCACAGATCCTTTCTTTTCTAAGATTTCAAAAGGTCCCACAAACCGTGGAGACAATTTTTTCTCCCTTTCCAAATCTTATAGACCTTTTTTTTTGGTAGGGTGGCTTTCTCTTAGGAATACCCTATCTCCCACTTCATAACGTCGGTCTACCTGATGAGCATCAACATAGCTATTTTGTCGATCTTGTGCTTCTCTTAGCCTTCCTAAAATGAGAGTCATTTGTTCTTCCATCTCTTGCACCACTTCTGGTCCTATTAATACTCAGTCCTCTAGTCGGTCCCAACTGAGAGGTGTTCTGCAAGGTCTTCCATATAAGAACTCAAATGGTGCCATCTTGATGGAACTCTGATAACTATTATTATAAGCAAATTCCACGAGGGGTAAAAACTCCTCCCATCTATTTTGTTGGTCCATCACATACTGCCAAAGCATATCTTTAAGGATTTGATTAATACGTTTTGTGTCTGCCCATCTGTCTTAGGGTGAAAAGTAGTGCTGAAGTTAAACTAGATTCCCAAGGCTTCTTGGGAACTTGTCAAAAACCTTCCTATAAACACAACTCCCCTATTAGATATGATCTTCCTAAGTACTCCATGCAATCTCATTAGTAAAAGCTCTGGCTATTTCTGGTGCCTTATATGTAGTCTTAACAAGTATGAAAATGGGTGCTCTTGGTCAGTGTGTCCACCACTACAAATATGGAATCATGTCTTCTTGATGTCATTGGTAGTCCCATAATGAATTCCAATGATATAACTTCACATTTGTATTTTGGTATCTCATGGGGTTGCAATAATCCTACTGGATGTCTGTGTTCAACTTTTACTTGCTGACACTCTAAGCGTCATGATAACAAGTTTATGATGTCCTTCTTCATCCCTTTCGAAAAGAAGAGTGGTTTCAGGTCTGCACTCATCTTCTTAACACCAGGTTGTGCCATGTATACTACGCGATGTGGTTCATTCAAGATTAACTGACGTATATCTGCATTCGGTGGTACATATATCCTTCCCTGAAATCGTAGTAGCCCATTATTATCAAGGGAGTATTCTTCATAATTTGGGACTCTCATTTCATACTCCCTCAAACTTTTGCTAACTTCCTGATACTAGGTGTCTTTAAATTGTAAATCAATAAATTTCCCCCTTAAATTTATCTTTAAGGGAATCACTGAAAATATCTGAGGCCTCCTACTTAAAGCATCAACCACCCTATTTACCGTTCCTTTTATGTAAGTGATATGAAAATCATATTCACTAATTAGCTCAAACAATCATCTTTGTCTTGCATTTAAGTGGTCTTAAGTGAATATGTGTTGTAGCCCACAATGGTCAGTCCAATAACACCTTTAACCTTTGGAATGCCTCTTCACATTTTTTTCTGTTCAATTAAATTTTTGTTCTTTCTTTGGAGCTCAATAGTGGGGCTTGCTATCTTCAAAAACCCTTCAACAACTATACGATATTAGCTTAAAATGGTCAATTAGATATTAGACTTAGGCATAGTTATTTTATCATTTATACTTTATTTCACTTTATTGTATTTCTTCAACTATCCCACATTCATAAAGTGGATTGACCTGACTTGTTTATAATCTTATAAAGGAAAGAATTTTTTATGATACATAATATAGCAAACTATTTCAAGTTGTCTTGGTCTTTTTGGTTGTCATGCAAGATTTTTTAGAGGAAAAATAAATTAACCACCAATACTACTTTCATTTGCACTTCACCTTTACACTAAATATGTTATCTTCACTTGAGCATTCAAACATCTATGATATACTCTAAGAAAATGATTGACTTCGTTAGGCCAACTCTTCCAATTTGTTTTCTTCCATTGGGTAAAATTCTCTACCTCTTTCTCGTCATTGATTAAAAATGACTACTTTTTGAAATTTATAACCTCCATCTAACATCCCCCTCTTGTGGAAAAGTTGATTCCTCTACCTTTATAAGGTAACCCCTATTTGCACACCGTACCTTTTATGTCCATTCCTTTGCATAATAATTTTACAACCTTTAAAAATAAATGATATATTTTCTCTATTGAATTATTCATATGCAATTTTAGTTCATCTTAAATATCAATTTCAAATTATTTACATATAAAAAATATGCTCATCCTTGTCTTGATGAATAGCTCGAATGGACAATTTATCTTTTGAGTTTGGTAATAAGCTTACACTACATTTGGATCTCCTTATGGTCATTTCTAACAATATTTTACATATACTTTCAGAAAAATACATGTATTTTAGACAAATTTCACCTTTAAGGGCCTTTTAATTTCTCATACTAAAAGGCATTTTCATTTTAATAATTCAATCAAATAGATTCTCAAATCTCTATCTTCTGTTGTAGCTAAAAATCCCTATATTAAACTGTCTTTTAGAAAGAAAAAAAGAAAAGAGTTGAGAGTTCGTTAAGGTATTAAATCTTCTTCCATTGTGCTCTCATTTTGTTTTAGGTCACATATTACGAATTATGTTTATTTTCCTTTGATTTCGAATTCTTCAATACTCCTCAATGTCTATAACTAAAGTAGTTGATGTTAATGCAAATGCTATACCAAATGGCACATTTACTGGATAGCAAATTCTAATAACAAAACAATCCAATGGTACACAAGGTACAAAATTTATAATAAAAGACCAAATACAAAAACCGTAATACCTACTCAATAAATTAGTGACCATAATTTCTATCTATTTGTATCAAATTAAATTGCTATTTGAAAAACCTTCCCCACAACCTTTTTCTAAATTGCTCTCTCTCACCCCTTCCCTTCTCATTTTATTTTCTTAATTCTTTCTCTATTGTATCCTTTAATAATAATGTGAAATTGGTTATGTTTCATTTTTTTCAAGAACATGAAACATCAAAAGGCACTCTACTCTAATCTTCCAATGAACTTTCATATCTGGATTCTCTTTCACTAAAATAATTGACTCTAACTTCCTCATATATCAGCCATTAATTTTTCATCATTCAATGGAGAAAAATCAGGAGGAAAATGGATCAAAGAAATGTGAAGAGTGATTATCAGCATGTGGGAAATTTTTGTCCTAATATAAATGACGAATATCTAGCTGTAGTATACCAAATATCTCAAATTTTCCAATAATTTTTTTCCAAGTTTAATAGGTTTTATTACTAAGGAGTTTTGTCAAACATCTTGTAGACATGTGGCTGAAGGTGCATTCTCTTGGTTTTAAATTTAAATGAACATTCACAGTGGGTAAAAAATGCCAAAGAAATACTTCAGAACAATATTATGTGCTTAGAACTAAACCAAGAAATTCATATATCACCCATACAAGTCTGCATACCCATAACTTGAACATAAATTGTCATTTTATTAATCGTGGCACAAGAACACACAGTGAGAAAAAGGAGTAGAAGAACTTGGTAATAACTCAACAATGCAAACTTCATCATATTGAGTGAATTGTGACATGGTTCCAAGATGTCTATAGCTTGTCCCCCTTTCACGTAGAAATATTATTTTGTGCATAGAAGGTTGATACCAATCTATAAATCAATTGCCAATCAACCTCCTCTTTCATATTCAACCTCACTTCAAATTTTGGTGATGAACTTCAATATTATATGCTTCAATATATCAGTCCTCTCTTGGCAGATCCAATAGAATAAATTTTCAGAAATATTAGTTCCAAAATGACTATGAACTTGGCCTTTACCCACAGATATATCAATCAACAAATATGCTATGTATACAACCCTTTTGACCAGCAATTCATGCTTCAGGAAGGTTGGTTGTAGCTTGTCCCAATGACTAATAAACTCACCCTAGAATTGTCTCCCAAGAGCAACAACTAGAATGGATACTCCTAAAGAGGGATTAGACCTCCCTTAGTCATCTATTCGACCCATTGTTAAACACCGGCTCTATACTAGAACTTTGGCACTTACAACAATGGTGAACTTGGCTCTCTTCCACTAGAATCTCAACCTTTGATTTATGGCAATGTTTTGCCTTCAAGAATGTGACTCTAATTTGGCTCTCTAACTCCATTGAATTCAAGTTGCAATAAATATGTAGAAAGGCCAATGTTAGAAGATAAAATCAACTAGTAACATTGTTACCTCGAAGACATCTGTCATGGATATTCCCTGAAATAAATTAGCTAGAGATTTTCATCATATTCTAGTGGCTTCTATCGTTATCTAGTTGTATTCATAGATTCTAAGAAAATATCATGGTTGAGATTCATGAAAGTGAAGAATATTGACTATGTTTGGTTGTGGTGCATGAATTAGCTTTAATAGATAAATGATTATGAACTTTTTATGTTGAATTTATTTAACGTATGTCTTCCTTTCTATGAATGAAAAGCTTTAATGTGGATGCATAGTAGTAATTTCAATGAAATTTTTTTACTATAAATGAAAGTCCTTCTGTGGAAGATAAGTTTTTTTGTGAAGACTATGTTGTTCGGTAAATGAGCATTAACCTACAAATAAATGTTTCTGTTGGGTCCCTATAATACTAGTGATTACCCCATTACTATGGTAGTTGTACCCTTTATTAATATTGTTGGGCCCCTATTACCCCCATATTGTTATTACTGTGCCCCATAGAATCCCTCTATTGTTATTTTTGTGGCTTTATATTATTATTGTTAGGTCGGCTGGGTTATATTGTCACTCCTTAGACTCCTATATATACAAAGGAGGTTTTGTCATTTGTATCATCCAAGAATTCTTTATTCTATGTAATGTCAAGGAGGTTGCCCCCTCGAAGAGGCTGAATTATAAGGCATTGATCTATCTTTTCTATCTTTTCTTGAGTTGGTTTCATAACATTTGGTATCAGAGCTTTGGATTCTAGGGTTTCGCTGCTCCAAATAGGTCATCGTGGCATTGTCGCTATAACGTTTCTTCTGTGATGTTTCAGAAGTTGAAGAAAAAACCCATTTGAGAAGACATCACACTGCATCTCGGGTCCGAATTTCTAATCTTTTTGAGCAATATTTACGGAGATATAACCTGAGGAACTTGGTCTTTTTTGCAGACTCCTAAATTACATTCCAAACAGGTGACCTGGGGAAAATCGTCATAACTTTCTCGCTGAGCATCGGATTGAAATTTCAGAAAAAGGTACAAAAAGAAGACGGAATGTAGTTTCTTCTGGATATTTTTCAGAGCCAGAGGTCCAAATAGTGACACGTGAAACTTCATACAAGTTCGCTCTTCCAGAAAGGTCTATAATCAGGTCACTGTGGGAGATTTGGCATAACTCTTCATTAGAGAATCGAATTGGGGTCATATTGGTGGCACTGGAAAGAGGACATAGAGGGATACCACAGGTCGCAATTTCAGAACTAGATGTTTAGAAAGTGCAGAGATACATCAGAGGCAATATTGAGCTCCTACAAAGAAGAAAAATGTGTGTAGATTCTTTTAAATTTTTGCTTAAGATTGGTTTGAAAATTTATTTTGAAGGAATTCAAAGGGCTAGGAGAGCATTGTTATCGGTAACTGAAGCGCCGAGGAAAGAAAATGCACACACCTAGTAAGGAACCTGAAAGCTCTAGCATGACTAATGAAAAAGAGGAAGAAATGCTACATGATATATCAAAATTACAAGACCAAGTGCAAAAAATGTCAGCCTCACAAAAGCTAGCAGAAGCTAAGATAAATGGCATGGAATCTAAGATAAAGGGCGTGGAAGCTAAGATAGACGATTGGAAGATAGATTTGAAGACAGACATAGACGATTTGAAGACAGATTTGAAGACATACATGGACGAATTGAAGATAAATATGAATAAGTTGCTACAAGAAATGGTCACTAAGGGTGAAAGGGTAGTAAAGGAAACTCATGATGAGAACAAAAGAAATGCTAATCATGATTCCATAGACTCTAATGTGGGATCGAAGACCCACCATATTCCAAAAATCGATATGAGGAAGTTTGATGGCAAGGATCCCGCAACATGGATATTACAGATGGAGCAATTTTTCGATCTCAATAATGTGCAAAACACACAAAAGGTACGTATGGCAACTTTATATTTGGAACCAAATCAGTTTGTATGGTATGAATGGCTTTTCTCTCGTAAACAATTTATCACTTGGGCAATTTTTACGGAAGAATTGATGGCGCCTTATGAGGATACAAAAAGCAACAATTTTTTTAGCCAATTGATAAGTCTCAAACAAAAGGGTTCAATGATGGAGCACATTGTGGAGTTCCATAAATTGAACATAAGGGTAAAAGATATTCCAGAGGAGCATAGGATTGATGTGTTCATAGGGTCTTTAGAGGATAATATCCAACATGATATTCACCTTTGGGAACTTGATTCATTAGAGAAGGCATTCAGCTTAGCAAGAAAAATGGAAAGCAAAATTATGGCAACCAAGAAGCATACCACTCACAACTATAAGGATCGAAGTGTTGTCCCTAGTCTTCCACAACCTATAAGGTTGACACCACAACAATTGGAAGAAAAAAGAGCAAAAGGGCTTTATTACAGTTGTGATAGTAAATACACTAAAGGTCATAAGTGTGCTGAGAAGAAATTATTCTACATAGATTGTGAAGAGGAAGAAGAAAAGGAGCAAGAAAAGTCAAAAGAAGAGTATATACTCCAGGACAAGCCTAGACAAAGAAGAAATGAATCCGAACATATCTTGTAATGCAATGGCGGGAATTACCACTCCTCAAACCATTAAGATAGAAGGACAAATCAAGAAGAAAAAGGTAATAGTGTTGATTGATTCAGGAAGTACCCACAATTTTATTCATTGTAAGGTAGCAAAAGAATTGAATTGCTTCCTCTATCCAACACCAGAGTGTCAAGTGATGATTGCAAATGGAGGAACAATAAATTGCTTTGGAAAATGCCATAATATCAAGCTATCCATGGGAGAATATGTATTGACTAGCTCAATGCTTTCCATTCCAATGGGAGGTGTTGATGTTGTACAAGGAGTCCAATGGTTACAATCCTTGGGTACAATAGCTTTTAATTTTCAAGAACTTTTCATCAAATTTTATATGGAAGGAAAGGAAGTTGAATTAAGGGGTATTGCAAGGAAACCAGGAAAGATAATCAGCTGTAATGGTATGACAAAGCTTCTAAAAAAGGAACAAAGAGGTGTAATTGCACAATTATATTCGCTGGATGTTTCCACATCGGAATCATCTATTTCTCCAGATCTCCAAAAAGTCCTGGATAATCATTCCAAGGTATT
>APFE031138005.1:502-40575 GCA_000404065.3 Pinus taeda
ATACCATGGACCGAAAACCATCGTGTCCAAAACCATGGACCAAAAACCATAGGTAGGTTCGCCCAACCTAATATAGGGTCCAAAAAAAAATTTCCCGGGGCGCTGCCCCGAACCCCATAGACGGGGCTACCCACCCCCCTCAAACCCCCCGAACAGGGGGGGCTGCTGCCCCCCCCGCTGCGCAATCGACACAATGAAGGGGGGGCTCCGTCCCCCCGGTTCACTACGTAGGGTAGTCGTGGAAAGAATATAACACAACCCAACATGTGGTGGCTCTCGAGACTAGTTTTCTATCTATCCAGTAAGGAAATTCACATCTAATGGGTTTCATCAATGCATTGGTTTTGATCCTTCCATAAGCGTGGATACAGATGGTGTGACCACCATACCCTTTACGGTCTTGGCCTCTATGCAAGTCCTCAAATCATTTAGCATTCTGTCAACTTCCGGCTAGATGACATCGTTCTACACAGCAGTAATTTCAAGTTGCAAAGTATTAATACTTAGATGCATTTATGTGATCGGCATCTTGTTTGGGAAATTGAAGCGGCCAAGTTACTTACCTGGGAATCTTCAAGAACGAAGTCGATAGGACTAGCCACATGAAAACCTCCATCAAAGCCATGAACGGAAGCCACGAAACTACCATCTAGTAGATCCACCATGAAGAGCTTGATCAGCTTCTCCCCAACTTCTGGTTCGACTGTTATTCTTAAACAGATTATGGCAATTTCGATTCTTAATTCTGAAATTGTGAATTTTTATAGAAATAATTAATGGTTCTCAATTTCAGGAAACTAAGGCTTCAAAATGAATGTACTAGAACCTAAAACAGGGATGTCAACGAGCAAGTGTCAAACCAAGATCTAGAGGAAAATGGCATTGAAGAATAGGACACAACTTTTTGAAGGTCACTACAAACCATAACCAGTCAATCTGGCCAGTTGAACCTACCAGACCAGTTGGATCATAACATAACCACCCTACCAATCTAATTTGACCCCTCTTTGGTGCGAACGTCTAGACTAGCTGGCTCGTACGATACGGTTCATAACACCTGGAAAGAATATTAGAATTTAGAACTGTTTTTTAGATGTGTTGCACAAACCACAGCCTCTTCAAGCAAGATTTTATTTTTTATTTTTTATTATGATGGATTTTTGAATTTTGGATTTCAAGCTAACACAAAAACAAAAAACAAAAAACAAAACTTTGCAAGTCGCATGAGAGCCAGTTATCAATTTCTCATTCTCAAAAAAAAATGATAATTTTTATTTAAAAAATTACATTTTCCTTATTTCAAAAACATGAAGAATTTTATTTTTTTAATTAAAATCTAACATGTTTTATTTATTATTTAAAATAAAAACATGAATTTTTTATTGAAAATATTTGTGATGTTAATGAAAAAAATGCAAGAATATAAATTAAATTCTAAACATTTTAAAGTCTAAAAAAAAATTTAAAATGCAATCAAGAACTTAAAAAATGTAATCAAGCTTGATTTTATTTCCTAGTTTATCCTACTTGAAAGAATTTTTTTTTTTAAGTATATGAATTTTTTCAATGGAACCATTTACGGATTAAACTTTCTAGAACGTTCATATCCAAATTTGTAAAATGTACCTGTTTGTGTATGAAGACATAAGAAATTGTTTTAACCTTTAGATTTGCGCAAAGTTCTCTTGAAGAATGGATGAATTTCGTGGCGCAAACACGTTTCGATACCATTCCTCAATGTAGTCTTTGTGCTCCAAAGAATGTTTGATCTGCATTCTAAACCTTTCATCCATAAATGGTTAGTATCGAATTTTTTATATATATTTTTTATAAAAAAATGATATTTATGCATATACATGCTTTAATCATGAATCTAAAAAAAAAAATTGAAAAATGAACTCTAGACTGAAAGCTAGTTCCTACGCACACTTCCCCGACAACAGCGCCAAAATGTTGAGGCAAATTAATTACCTATCATTTAATTGTCAACCGGGGGGTTTCATAAAACTTGCGAAGTGTGCATGCATTGTATATGCTAGAAATCAACTTTCAATTTACATCAATCTAACTACGAAACCAAATAATGACAAACCAAATTCACCTCTTCTAATTCAACAATCAACTCAAAAGAAATTATAGCACAATTATAGTATAGCATGCAGAATTGAAATCTTAACCTTTAAATCTTGCAAGAATTAAAAAGCACACCACTCTTTCAAAAATGAAAGCAAAAACAATCATTCTTAACCTCTCACACAGGAAAAGATATGAAAGCAAATAAAAACAAATTCTCTTAACTTCTAGGTAGAAAGAAAATAAAAACAATAACTCTTGACCTCTCATACAGGGAAAGATATGAAAGCAAATAAAAATAATTGCTCTTAACTTCTAGGTAGAAAGCAAGTAAAAACAATCACTCTCAACCTCTCACACAGGAAAAGATACGAAAGAAAATAAAAACAAATGCTCTTAATCTATGAAAAACAATAAATCGCACACATTGTAGGTGGCCAATCCAAAAGCATGAAAGATGGCAAGTTGAGAGGCTCTCAGTGCAAGCATTACCAATCAAGGTGAACATCACTCGTGAGCATGGTGCTAAATCTAAATTCCATCCATAAGTAATCTTAACTTTACACTTGAGTATCTCCAACTTTACACGTGCCTTTGAAAGGATAAGGCTCTCCTATTTATACAAAAATATAAGAAGCTACGTCATTAATGGAGGTCCATTATTCTCTCCCTAGATTCCTATAAAATTCATAGAGTTACAACTCAAATAGGTAATGATGAGACACATATCATCTTTGACCTTTATCCAAATCTTCTTCCATATCTTGAAGGGAATTCGAATTTGAGCATTGGAGGTCACATAAGGGTGCTTTGGAAGCTTCCAAACGACTTACACATGTCATGAAACTCAAGCCACTTTTAAGTATTAGCAAGTATATGTCATTTTTCTAAGTTTTAACTATTTAATTCACTTATAATACTAGAAATAATTAACTTTTGGAAAACACAAAGGTAACCCATATAATTATGAAAATGGAGGCTAATGAAAGGTTATATGGTCATGGAGTTGCAACATGTGAGTGAAATGGTGGTGATAATGGTGAAAGTGGATGATATTTTGAAGACATTTTGGAGACTCTACAGCCTAATCAGGTTCAAAGGAAAAATTTATGTGCCTAACAATGATAAAATGAAAATATCGATAATGAAAGAGTTCCATGTTAAGCCTTATTCAGGCCACCCATTAATCAAGGTGGATGTTGGTGGCCACCCACCAATCCCACTTGGAGCCCCACAAATGTCTCTTTCAGTTTTTTAGTTTCCTTATTTGCAACACAATTTACTTCCGGAGTCGTTTTGAGGCCCTAAACGACATTTTTTGGGAAAACTAGGACCAACATGGGTCATTAACTATTGTTGGTAACTCAAAAGTTGTAGTTCTCGGATAAATCTTTATAACGAGGTATTGTGCGCGTCAAACGGAGATCGTATGCCATAGTTACGACCCCAGGAAATTAATGTACCAATTTACCCAAACTGGACCCATAGTTTGGTGCATCATCTCCTAGGGTTAGGTTTTTTGGATGTTTAGGGTTTTCCATTGTTTGTCAACAATAAATAGGCATTTGAGCCTCATTGTAACACAGTTCAGAGGCATGTAACTGCCACATCTCTTCTTAGAGATAAGCTACCATCACCTAAGCTAGTCTTATTTCCATTCTATTTGTAAGTGTCATATTTTAATATTTGACATTAATGAAATGAAGTGTTATTTTTGTTGCATCTTTGCATTTTTGGTTATATCTGTAATTTGTTGTGTCTCTGTTTAAATCTAGATCAGTGGTATCAGAGTGGTCTGCTCTTTCTCTATTTTTCTTTTCATGTCCCCAACGAGGTCGGGATATAAGGAGTTAGGGCTTGAACTGGTCGAACCTTTGCAAGACCAACCTCACAAATCCCAACAGCCTCCCATGGTGGATGAAAAGAAAGACGAGGGGGTAGGAGATCCTATCAAAATATTGCTCGAAAAATCCCTCGAGCGACAAAGGAACGTGATGATGGACAACTTTGCCCAAATCCTGCAGCGGTTACCCAAGGGCGGCACATCTACCTCTAGCAGCTACTCTGGAAGCACCACACCCTTTAAGGTACAAGTTAACTTTAGCATTCCCATATTTGAGGGTCAGATAGATGCAGACATTGTAGATAAATGGTTAAATTTGCTAGAAGGATATTTTTCGTTCATGATTTTTCCATCCAGGAAAAGATCACTTTTGCACTTCTCAAAGCAACCCCCACACCAAAGACTGGTGGGAAACCTACTACGAGCAGAAGGATGAAAGTACAGCCTCACTATTTTCAGCCGCACCCACTTGGAATAAATTCTGAGATGACATCAAGGAGCAGTACCACCCTGTCGGAAGCTATGAGGATAATTACATAAAGTAGACCACGCTGCGGCGGCGAAGGGACCAAGACGTGTCAAAGTTTACCAAAAATTTTCATACCCTTCACACAAAGTTGGGTATCAAGGATTATGAGTGGCATTTGGTACTCAAATACCATGGCTACCTACACAGGTTCATCCAGGACGAAATGGAATTCCTAGACATGTCCTCGCTCGGCACAGTGTACCAATACGCTGTCAAGATTGAGCAGAATTTTAAACAAAAGAAGCAAGACTTTGGATCCACGAATCTAAAGCAAGGGAAAGGCTTCCCCAAATGCAGAACCAAGGACAAAGCCAAGATGGTGTGACCCAAGAAAACCTAACGATGCCGCAAGAAAATAAAAACACCACGAAATCAAAGAAGGACACATGAAAGTGGTGTGAGTTCCATAAGAGCCCCACTCATAACACAAGTGAGTGTCGGACTAAACAGTCGTTGGTGGCCGAGTTGAAGGCTTCAGAATCAGATGCATGTTCTGACCCTGAGTCAAAACCCAACAACAAGAATAACAAAGGGAAGAAAATCATTGATGCAGAGCCCAGCGCCATTGTTGACACTGCCAAGATCCAGAAGAATGAGCCCGAAGATCCAGAGGAGGGGGAGCGTCTTTTCCACTCACAGATGTGGGTGAAGGGTTCACCGCTGCAATTCATTGTTGACAGTGGGAGCCAAAAGAACCTCATTTTAGCAGAGGTCGTGAAATGGTTGGGCCTAATGACTACACAACACCCATAGTTGTACAATATCAGGTGGCTACACTAAGGATGAGATCCCTGAGTCCGCCAGTAGTGCCGCCTTCCTTACAGCATCAAGCCCTTCACAACTGAGGTATCGTGTGATGTTGCACCTCTTGATGTTTGTGATGTATTATTAGGCCAACCATACTTATGGAAGTGACATGTTGTATATGAGCAATGCATCGCGCTATTATTATTTCTTTGGGTAATTCATTATACAGAATACCAAAAGTAGCCCCACCTATTGCCACCTCTTTGATATTTGCTAAGAAATGCAGTAAGATCATCTCCCAGACTAGGAAATTTATTTTCTTTCTGGTTTTCTCTCAAAGTAAGGGGAATATCGTAGCCACATCCATGGCCCCTAGTAAGGGTTCCTCCACGAAGCAGAAGCAGGTGGATATGGCCATGAAAGAAGACAGGAACATCTTCTGCTCACCCACAAGGGTACTGTTGCACCGTTAGGTCAAGAATTCATTCGATCTAACTCCTATATCACTTCTACCCAATGGGCCGATATATTTCCGCTCCATTGTGGAAAATGCCAAGTACAAGCAATGACATGATCAACATCGGGTGCCACACAAATTTCAGGTGGACAACAAAGTCTAGTTACATTTTCAGAAAGAACGCCTTACAAGAGCCCATCGGAAACTCAAACCACTCTGATATGGTTTTTACATCATTACCAAGGTTATGGGAAATAATGCTTTGGAGCATAGGATTCCCCCATTCCTTGGCTTGCACCGAGTGTTCAATGTGGACTGCCCTCGACCATGCTTCCCACCATTACTAGACATATCAGAGATTGTTGAACAGCTCACCAGGGACCAAGTTCAGCGAAAGTTTCCCCATCTCATGGAGGTACTCAACGTAATGGGGAACATTGCTTCCTAAGGGGGGAGGAATGATCTAGGTGGATGTTGGTGGACACCCACCTATCCCACTTGGACCCCCACTATTGTCTCTTCAAGTTTTTCAGCTTCGTTTTTTGTATCACAATTTACTATTTTTGGCAGTTTTTCGGGTCCTGAAATTCCAGAGCCGTTTTGAGGCCCTAAACGACGTTTTTTGGGATCAAACGGAGATCATATGCCAAATTTACGACCTTGAGAAGTTGATGTACCAATTTATCCAAACGAGGCCCATAGTTTGACGCTTCATCTCATAGGGTTAAGTTTTTGGATGTTTAGGGTTTTCCATTGCTTCTCAACAATAAATAGGCCTTCGAGCCTCATTGTAACACAGTTCAAAGGCATGTAGCCGCCACATCTCTTCTCAGAGATAAGCTAACATCGCCCGAGCTAGTCTTATTTCCATTATGTTTGTAAACATATTTCAATATTTGATATTAATGAAATGAAGTGTTATTTCTGTTGCATCTTTGTATTTATGGTTATATCTGTAATTTGTTGCATTCCTATTTAAATCCAAATCACCCATGGTATCAAAAGACCCTTACAGCCATTAAAAAGTACTATTACTAGCCGAATTTGAAGAAGGAAATGGTTCATTTCATGGCAAGATGCATGGAATGCCAGAAAATAAAGGTTGAGTGAAAGCATCTAACAGGATTGTTGCAACCTATCCCTATTCCGAAAAGGAAGTGGGAGGTAATTTCTATGGATTTCACTACACAATTGCCCAAAATGTCTAAGTAGCATGATGCAATCATGGTAGTGGTGGATAAGTTAAGCAAGGTAGCTCATTTCGTAGCTGTCAATTCCACTAACTCTACTAGTGACATCGTACAAATTTTCATAAAGGAGATTGTGAAGGTACATGGCATTCCCAAGAAGATTGTGTCAAATACAGATGTTAGATTCACTTCCAAATTTTGGAAGGAACTGTTTGCAAAAGTGGGAGCAAAACTGACATTTAGTATAGCCTATCATCCACAAATAGATGGGAAAATATATAGGATTAACAAAATCCTTGAGGACATAATAAGAATGTATGTAATGCATCATCCCAAGAAGTGGGAAGAATATCTTCCACTTTTCGAATTCACATACAACAATGGACACCAAGAATCCATAAAGATGAGCCCAATTTAGGCATTTTATGAAAGAAGTTGAAATACTCCTATTAGTTGGAGTGATCCATTTAATAAGGTCCATTTAGGACCTGACATGCTCAAAGACATGGAGCAACAAGTCCAAATCATAAAACAGAATTTGAAAGTGGCAGAGGATAGGCAAAAAAGCTATGCAGATCAACATAGAGTGCACAAAGAGTTCCAAGTTGGGGAACATGTTTATCTAATGATTAAACCCAAGAAGAGTTCCCTAAGGATTGGGACATGAGCCAAGTTCGCACCCGGTATTGTGGGCCATTTGAAATCATCGAGAGGATTGGACTAGTGGCATATAGGTTGGATTTACCTCCTTTAGTTAGAGTTCATGATGTTTTCCATGTTTCTTTACTTAAAATATATGAACAGGATTTTAATCATGTGATTGATTGGTCTATGCTACATGAGGAACCAAAGGGAGAGTTCCAACCAGAGCCAATGTGCATTCTAGATCGGAGGAGTCCCATGCTCCAGAATCGAGCCATAGAGCAAGTCAAGGTTCAGTGAAAGAACTTTGTGCTAGAGGATGCCACATGGGAAATAGTTGATGCCATGAAAGTTAATTATCCCTTCTTGTTTGCTGGTTAAAACAAGCGTGTACATGATTGTAAATATTATATAGAGTTGTGAGTATAAAGCATCCAGCAAAAGGAATGTGCGTTGCAGGTCAGGAAGGGCACAACAGAAAATGAAAAACAAGGAAAATAAATCAAGAATATTCATTTTTGAGAGGGAAAGAGGTAGACAAAGAAGGCAGAGGAAATTAAGGCATCCAATGAGAGCAAATCAGCAGGCAACTTTGAAGAGAAGAGAAGAGAAGGGGATTGGTTCTCTAGTTCCCTAGAGGTTGTGGGTTGAGATGATAGTATCTAGAGCCCTATAACAACTTGGGGTCCCTAGAGGTTGTAGGTTGAAATAGGATCCCTAGAGCCCTGTAACAGCTTGGATCCCTAGAGGTTGTGGGTTGAGACAGAGGTCTCTAGAGACTTGTAACAGCTTAGGTCCCTGGAGGCTGTGGGTTACGATGGAACCTTTGTAGCCATGTAATAGTTAGGGTCCCCCAGAGGCTGAGAGTTGAGATAGTAGACTCTTGAGCCCTATAACAGCTTGGGAAGAGGCCATCCTGAAGCAGGATCAAAGGAAGACCTAGCTGAAGACACTCGATTACTGCATTAAGTTTAAAGAGGATTATGGGCTTCCTAGGAGGGGATGAATCACTATGTGCGCACTTGGGTGTGAGGTAGAGCACCTCTGGACTCCCCATGTTAACAAAATAAGAGGAAGTCAGCTGGTGGGATTGAGGACGGAGGTCCTCTAGAGTCCCTATTTTAGTTGGCAGTTGGTATTCAAGTCGCTTAAGCAAGCATCCTCCTCTGACTCTGGAATCTAGCTCGGGGGTAATAGTTGCAAGTAAGTGTGGCTGCGACAGTCTATGGTTGGATGGAGAGTCCTTGTCCCAACTCAATTTCCCTGCAAGTTCAAAGATAAGTATCTGTTTGTACTTGTTTATCTGTTTATGAACCATGATGCATTCCTAATTGTGTTAGTTTTGGATTTTGGAACTATATTTGTGTTGTTAATGTATGAATATGTGGATGAATTTTAATGCAAATACGATATTCAAGGACATGTTGAATATATGTGTGTGTGTTGTTTCTCTGGAACAATTGGTACTGTAAATAAACTAAGTATGAGCTTCTAAACTGGAAATTAGATGTTGTGTGAATGACTTGTTGGTGTTAAACATTGATCCAAGATCTTTTACTTATAGATGCATCAGAGTTACATGAAACAAAACTTATTAACCATGGAACTTAAAAGCACATAAAACAATGCGGAAATAAAAAGATGAGCATGAAACCATGACACAAAGATTTGATTATAGATTTCATCCAAGTTGGACTACGTCTCTGGGCCCTGCTCAATAGTTGGGAGGCCTTCTTTCATTAAGTGGCATAAAAAGAGATAAATTACAAGCAACATTCATTTACAATTCTTATACCTCCGAGCTGGAAGATGGACGAAGAATGGAGAGCCCGGATTCAAAAACAGACACTACCACTGAAATCCTGATGAAAAATTGTGCAGAATCGCCTATCCGAACACCCAATTCGGAGAAATGAAGCTTTTGCACCCTCTCAGAACCTCTGTGCTGCTCAAGGCGAGGTTCCGGCCTGCTACCAAGTCGAGTTACTATTGCACGCAATGTGTTCTGAACTATCGTTCCAGTCTCCTTCTTTTCCTGTGTTGATAGTCCAATATATATACTTAGTGGCTAACCCCTCAATTCCCAGGTAGTTCCAAACATATGACAAGTGTTAGCAAACAGGTTTGTTTCAGGCAGAGAATATCGGGTCTTACATAGTACACAACAGAAAACCTTTCAAACATGGCAAAAAGTTATTTAACCGCACATTTAACCTGGCAGCTTTTAATCTCGGTGTTTCCCATCAGTGTACAGACCCAAGCCTTTACAACAAGCGCCCTGCGATAACAGCGGACCTGATGAGCTATTAACGCAGTACATAATTTATTGGGTCCCAAAGCCTCATCGCAAATCGCAATCGGCGGGAGCCGAGGTTGGTACTCCATACGATTACTCCCCTTTGCGAACTAAGATTGTGATATATCGCATAGCAACCTGACTCTGTCGGGCTGATTCCTCAACTCTTCCCTCCTTGTGATTTGCGATTGCAATGTATGCATTGAAACCTGGCTTGCTATGGGACCGATTCTTTAACTCTAACCGCCTCCGATCTGCAATTGTGATATCGCAAATCGCAACTCGGTAGTGCTGAGGCCAATTCTCTTAAGCCGCGACCTCTTCCTTCTACGATCTGCAATATGCGGGACCAATGGCATCGTGCCACTTGGCGCTTCCCCATTCGCTAAGAGTTTTTCCATGTCACTTCCTCCTGCCACCTATCCAAGTCAAACTTGATATTTGACTTGCTCTAAATTCTCGCATTTGAGTGTCGTTCGCACCGTTGGAATCAGGATGACGAGCACTTCGATCCAATGCTAAGTTTACTCAGATTCTACCACTTTGATTTTTTAGCCTTCTTAGTATGCCACTGTAATTTTTTAGAGATCCACCTGGATCAATCCTCCCCATTAAGAGCTTTTATACCACCAAAAGCCCTTTTAGTCAATTGGCAAGTGAGGAAATTTCTCCCTCACTTTTTCTTTCTCCATCCATCGAGCTTACTCGGATGCATTCCTTTGAAGCCCACGTGAATGTACTCCACATCTCCCCATCATGAAGTTCTGGTTTTCCTGTCGAGTATGATATCTTCGGGAAACTTGTCTAGATACTCTGATGCAAAATCGTCCATTGTAGGAATCTGTGCAACCTCTTCGGTATCCATGACCAATGGAGGCTCATAAAGCTTCAGGTTTTCAACATTCACTACTAAGTACATTTGCAGATAAGCGGGAAAGTCAAGACGAAAAGCATCGTCTCCAATCTTTGCCAATATGGTGAAGGGACCATATCGAATGGGTCTCAATTTCTTCCTTTCTCCCTTCATTCTATCCTTGCTGATGCAGAGCCATACCTTGTCCCCAACTTGAAACTGATGGTCAACTTAGTGCTTGTCATGTCTAGCTTTATACCGAGCCTGACACTTCTCCAACTACCCCTGTACTTCCTGATGAATCACCTCTATCCGTTGAATAAACTTTCATGCTTTGTTCCTATCATCTAGTTCATTTCCATCCTCATCTTTCCCAAAGACCATGTCTAAGGGATCCCTTGGTAGATAACCAAAACATGTCTCGAACAGCAAGCTCTGTGTGGATCAAAGTGTTGCTCGATTGTATGCATGTTGCACATAAGGAAGTTCTTCATCCTACAACTTGGGATGTTTCCCACAATACCCTCGTAACAAGTGTACCACAATGCGGTTGACGACCTCTATCTGCCCATCAGTCTGTGGATGAAATGTCATACTTCTTTTCAGCTTAGTGTTCATCATTCTCCACAAGTTGGCCCATAACTCTCCAAGAAAGCGAGAGTCTTGATCTGACACAATAGATGTGGGCAACCCAAAATGGACCCAAACATGCTGAAAGAAAAGATAAGCAGTCTACTTAGCAGTGACCTGCTTTTTACAAGGCATTAAAATACACATTTTACTAAAACGATCCACCATGACATATAAATAGTCATAACCTTTCCTAGACATAGGAAAACCACCTACAAAATCCATGGACACACTTTCCCGTGGTCAACTCAAAATAGGGAGTGGTGTGTATAGCCTGAGTTTTCTATTAGAGGGCTTTGAAACATAACACAACACACAACCCTTTACAAAACAAGTCACAATGTTTTTCATATGAGGCCAAAAACAAAACCTCTGTAAATGACATAAAGTTTTTTCAACCCCAAAATGACCAGACATAAAATAGGTATGAGCCTCTCAGATTACATGTACCCTTTGATCAATAGGTATGCACAGTTTTCCACGGTGACAATAGTTTTCCCTACAAATAATAATTGTCCAACTACTATCCATGAGACAGTATTTCATAAATCTCTTTAAAATCATCATCATTAGCATATTGTTCAACATAACTTTCTAACGATAAAGAAGCATTTTGCAAAACTACAGATGCAGAAATAGGAGGGCAAGAAATCATATATGCTACTTTGTTGATGGGGCCTTCTTGTATTTTATTACCATATGAAACTGCTGGAGGAATCCCATCCATCTGAAATGACGGGCTTGTCGAAGCAAAGTCTATGACTAAAGGTACTGCAAGGGATAATGATCGTATGGATGATGGTCTCCTTGCCAATCAAGTAATGTTTCCACTTCTTTACACTCTGAACCAAGGTGTACAACTCCCTGTTGTACGTGGGATAATTCACAACAGCCTGGGAGAAAGTCTCTGAACAGTAACATACAGGCTTCCTTTGCTACATCAATACAATACCCATGGCATATCCACTAGCATCTGTTTCAATCTCAAAAGTCTACTAAAGGTCTGGTAAGGCTAACTAGTGTTGTGTTGATCTTCTCTTTCAGCGTGTCGAAGGATTTTTGTCATTTTCCTCCCCACTGAAAGGCCTGCTTCACACTTGTCAATGTGTGTAAGGGGGTTGCAATAACATAGAAGTTTGCAATGAACCTTCTATACTGTACCGCACCCAAAAAGCTTCGGACCTCTATAACATTTGTGGGCTTAGGCCACTTCATAATCACATCTACTTTAGAGGGATCTATTTTCAATTGCCTATTACCGACTATGTGACCTAAATAAACCAAAGAGGTCTTCCCAAATTCACACTTTGATAGTATTACATATAGTTTTTTATTTTTCAGAACATCAAGCACTTTCGTCACATGACATACATGTTCATCCCATGTCCTACTATAAACAAGAATATCGTCCTGATATACAAGCACAAAATTATCAAGAAAAGGCCCAAGCAGATCATTCATTACCCTCATAAATGTGGTCGGAGCATTTCATAGTCCAAATGGAATCACCATCCATTCGAACAACCCCTGCTTGGTTTTGAATGCAGTGTTCCAAATTTCTTGTTCTGCAACTCTAACCTAGTGATATCCACTACGCAAATCCTGTTTTGTAAAATAGACAACATTTTTCAACTGATCTAATAATTCATCAATGTGAGGGAGAGGGTATCGATTCTTCACAGTAATTTTGTTTAGCACCCTATAGCCTACGCACATTCTCCATGTGCCATCTTTCTTTGGCACCAACACAATCGATGAACCACACGGAGAAGAACTCGGTCTGATGACCCCTTGACTTAGTAATTCTTGCACCTGTTTCTTGATCTCCTCCATCCCGATAGAGGCCATCCTGTACATGCCAATATTTGGTAAAGGAGCATCCTGTTGTAAATGGATCTCATGTTGGATTTCCCATTTTTGGGGCAATCCTCTCAATTCCTGAAACAATCCATCATAGTCAGAAATATTTCCTAACAATTCTTTCTTATGATCAGGATCACAACCTTTGAAAGCGT
This sequence comes from Pinus taeda, assembly GCA_000404065.3. Classification (NCBI taxonomy): domain Eukaryota; kingdom Viridiplantae; phylum Streptophyta; class Pinopsida; order Pinales; family Pinaceae; genus Pinus; species Pinus taeda. Next base: position 13,778 of record APFE031138005.1, read on the forward strand.
CAACTGTCTCGGCCTCTTTCGCTCTCACCACGAAGAGAAGGCACCCTTTATTGGAATTAACCAGTCGTTTAATCTGTCCTGCATTTACAAGGTTAACACTAACTTTCGTATGATGAGCTCTGACTATATATTCTACCCCGTCCTTCGTGAGGTGGTATTTATTTTCATGCCGAAAGAACACTGCCTTTCTGTCATATAGATACGGACTTCCCAAGATAATTCCACACATGTCCAAAGGCACAACATCTAACTCTACCTCATCAACTAATTTGGAAGCAATAACAAATCTGGCATTACACTGCTTGGTTACTTGTAATTTTGTTTTATCGCTTACCCAACCAAGCGAGTATGGACTCTGATGAGGCTTAGTTTCGAGGCCTAACTTTTTCACTAAGGACTCTGATATTAAATTTTCTTGGGAACCTGAATCAAACAGAGTTTCCGCCTTTCTGTGTTTTATAATAACCCTAATGTGGAATAATTCAATTCTCTTTCGCTCATTACTTACATGCTCATTCAAATAACTAGTACTTTCAATTGAATCAGAATTATTACTAAAAAAAAGAGTACCTCTTGCACCTACGATTGTGATCAATGCCTCATCATTGGAATCTGATCCAAGGTCCTGTTGCGCAGTTGCCACTATCTTCTACTTGCCCTTTCTGTTGAATCTCTTTGGTCTCATCTCTAGATGTAGCTTCCAACACTGGTCCTCGTCGTGACCTTCTCTCTTGCAATGAGTGCAAGATGGCATTGCTCCATACCCTTTCTTGGTTGCGACAGTCTTCTTATCCTTCCCCTTGTCTTTCTTCTGGAATTTTCCATGCTGAGGTTTGAACAGTGTTTTCTTGGCTTGATCATCTCTGTCATCCTTGCCTCGACTTTCAAGATGAACGGCCTTTACGCTAGCCACATCAATCGTAGTAGGCTCAAACAATAACAGTGAGTGTCTTATGTAACTATGTAGTGCACCAACATACTTAGTTGAGTCTCGGGCGAAACTAATGAGATTCCCAAATTCAATGCTTATTTCCTAAATTCTTTAGTGAAGCTTTGCATATTTTGGCCTTTACCTTGCCTTAGATATTGTCATTCTATTAGTGCATTTTGTTTATAACCCAAAGGGTAAAATTGGTCTTTCAATGCAGAAATAAAATTGTACCAAGAGGAAAGAAGGTTACCCTGCTTTTTGCTGCCCTTCTGCAACTTGCTCTCCCACCAAGCGAGAGCAGTGCCACTCAGTCGAAGAAATGCTAATTGGACCTGTGCCTCATCTTCTTCGATCTGTTGAATTCGGTAGTAGACCTCTATCTGTCTTATCCAATTATTAAGTTTTTCTACACTACACTCTCCATTATACATGGGAGGGTCAAACTTTACATCTAGCTTGAAGAATGGTTTCTTAGATGTATGTTTGGAATTGTGATTAGAGTGATGAGAACTATCACTTGAAGGAGAGTGAGGAGGCTCTTCTCCATCACCTTCATGATTTGTTGATCTATTGTCATCGACATCTTTCTTCTCTTGCCCAAGTGCCTTCTCATACTCTGAAAACAGCTTGTCGACTTTCTCTGCCATATTGTAGAATACCTTGCGGAAATTTTGTTCCTCCTCCCAACAAGCTTCTTCATTTGCCATGTTTCTTCTTCTTTGTGCACATCTTGCTTCGGGATCAAAGGACTCAAGTTTTCCTTCGCCTTTTCACAGCTTGTTCCGGGTTAGCATATACTCATGCAATTTGCATCACCAAAGACCTGCTCTGATACCAAACTTGATCCAAGATCTTTTACTTACAAATGCATCAGAATTACATGAAACAGGGCTTATTAACCATGGAACTTAAAAGCACATAAAAAAATGCGGAAATAACAAGATAAGCATGAAACCATGACACAAATATTTGATTACAGAGTTCATCCAATTTGGACTACATCTGGCCCTGCACAATAGTGGGGAGGTCTTCTTTCATTAAGTGGCATAAAATGAAATAAAATATAAGCAACATTCATTTACAATCCTTATACCTCCAAGCTGGAAGATGGACGAAGAATGGAGAGCCCGATTTCAGAAACAAAAAGTGCCACTGAAATCCTGGCGAAAAATTGTGCAGAATCGCTTATCCGAACATCGAATTCAAAGAAATGAAGCTTCTGCACCCTCTCGGAACCTCCCTGCGGCTCAAGGTGAGGTTCCAGCTTGTTGCCAGGTCGAGTTGCTGCTACACGCAATGTGTTCTGAACTATCATGCTAGTCTCCTCCTTTTCTTGTGTTGATAGTCCAATATATATACTTGGTGGCTAACCCCTCGATTCCTGGATAGTTCCAAACAAATGACAAGTATTAATACACAGGTTTGTTTCAAGCAGAGAATCTCGGGTCCTACATAGTACGCGGCAACAAACCTTTCAAGCATGGCAAAAACTTCTTTAACCACACATTTAACCTGGAAGATTTTAATATCGGCGTTTCCCATCGGTGTACAAACCCAAGCCTTTACAACAAGCGCCCTGCAATAATAGTGGACCCAGCAGGGTTTTAACACATTACATAATATATCGGGTTGTTTTCTTTGGGGCCAGATGTACCCATCAGCTTCACCTAATTGGCTTTCAACCTTGCATTCTAAGCAGGCTCCATCTTTCATTGGCATCCTAGTGTCGCTTGTGAGGCACTAGAAGGATCTTTGTAGCGCCATGGAGTTGCTTACATGCTTGACATGGATTCTGGCACTATGGCATGTGACAGGCGAGGTGGAAACCTCCTAGGAGTCCACACCAATACCGTGGTAGGTAATGGTCATTGGAGCGCCTACGCCACAATGCGTGGGATTCCCTGTCTGAGAACGTGGAATGCAGGCCGGCCAGGAACTCTTTGGAGAGTCTTTCTCCTAAGTTCAGGAGGAGTAGCACCATGGAACACCTTAGTAAACCATTGGCGCCGACATGAAGCCTTGATGTTGATCTGGAGGTTTGTCGTGCCTCTGAGGCAGAGCCATGGTCAAAAAGACTGGCTTGAGGAAGTCTGTGCAGTAGCAGAGCTTGTTCTTGGGGCGTTCACGGAGATCCCCATTTGAGATGTCACATGAGGCAGGGTTGAACTCCCTCTGAGCCATGGCAGAGAATGAGAAGGAAAGCTTGTTGCGGCGCAAAGGGATTAAGCCTTGAACTTATAAGAAAAGAGCGGGCAACCTTAACCTTTCGTAGATCAAGCCCTAGCCATGGAGGCTTTCCATTGGCACAACTCGATTCCCCTTTAACGCAATTGTTCATGAGGGAACCAACGTGGCCCAAAGATGGGAGCCCAAAGATTTTACCTCAAAATATCTCGAAAGGCGCAAGCAAGGGAGAGACGGAATTGAGCACAGGGATGACGTGGCAAAATGATGTGTGTCCGACGATGTTTCCATTGGCTAGAGGGTTGGCCCACAGCCCACATAATCCTAGATGCCTAGCTCGGAAGAAGGAAAATGGGGCGCAATGGAAAACATCGGGCAAAGCCTAGCGAGATGACGTAAAAGGGGTACATGGTCAGGCTCGCACCGTTGTTGTGGTGCTATTGGTCGTGGATTGGCCCACATGTCGAGTTAGCCAGACGAGTTCACCCCGAAAGATTAAAAATGGGAGTTAATGGAAAGGCATCGAGAGGACACTAGCGGGATGACATAAGTCATACCACGCAACAGTATGCGCAGGTACAATTAGTAGAGAAGGGTCCCGCCAGCCAAGTCAGGTCGACAATATGACCCCAGAAAAATAAAGAGGAACCGCAAAGGAGGCTCTAGGGTAAAGGAAGCGGGTTGAAGTGGTACAAGTTGCAGTGGCAGCTGAGGGTTGTCGCAGCAAACTAATGGGAGAAGGGACCATACGGTCCCACCATCCACGCAAGCCCGGTGATGTTATAATTGATGGGAGGTGGACCCACAACTAGGTCAGCCTGACGTTGTGAGCCCAAAGAGATAAAGCGGTGTTGTAAGAAAAGGCATCACGTTATGATCACTGAGATTACGTGAGCCGGTAGCAACGACGGTAATTGGCAGATAGGATGGCGGACCAATGATGAGACAACATAGAGGGGCCCATTGTCCATGTAATCCTAGAATATAGAGCTTAGTGGATAACCAAATGCGTAGTTTGGGAATCATCAGGAGAGAGCAAGCAGGGTGACCTGTCCAATGGGACCCACCCGAAAGGCATTTGGCTAATATGGTGAACAAAGACCTTTGGGTTTTTGGTGGGCATGGTGAATGTATATATATGTGTGTGTACGAAACTATTAACATGTCAGTCAAATAATAATGATAATATATATAATTACCCCATTCCTCTAATGGTAACCTAAGGGGTCAAGTGATGTTACAGTGCTAGCAACAGAAAGTTCCCATTTGATTCCATATTTTTCACAAAATTCATTTAATTCTCCTTAGATAAATTCTCCACCTCTATCCATTCTTAAGCATTTTATCTTCAACTCACTTTCATTTTCAAATGTCGCTTTGAAAGTTTTAAAACAATCTAGCCCTTTTACTTATATATTATGAAAAATACCCACATCATTCTAATATAATCTTCTATAAATAAAATAAAGTACCCTTCTCCTTGTAGGGTCAGAGTTCTAGTTGGACTACACAGATCTGCATGAATGATTTCCAAAGGCTTTGATGTTGAACAAAGGCTTTGATTTGAAGTTGGTCCTGGTTTGCTTTCCATGTTGACATGTTGCACAAATAACACTTTTTGTCTTTGAGATTTTGGGAATGTCTCTCACTGCTTGAGTTATGTTAATCTTCACCAAGTTGTCAAAGCTTAGGTGTCCCGAATGCTTATGCCATAGCCAACTTTCATTTGCTTGACTTATGTAACATCTCTCTTCTTGAATTTCACTAAGAATGTATATATTATTTGTTGTTCTTACTCCTCTTCCTACCAATTTTCCTGAAGATGAGCTACTTATCTCATAATCCTTGGAACGGAAGATGAGATCATGCCCTTGATCGCATATTTGGCTGACACTTAGAAAAATATGTTTGAGTCCTTCAACATATAGTGCATTTTGTGCTTCTCCCTTGCCATTGATGAAACTCATTGTGCCTTTACCAGCAATTTTAGCAAATCCATTGTCTCCAAAGGTCACATTTCCATCAATTTCTTTGCTTATTGAGATAAACATTTTCTAGTCACCTATCATGTGCCTAGAACATCCACTATCTACAAACCATTGATTTTCCTTTTTCTGAGCACATAAAGCTAGGCTGTAATTCTCAAAGGTAGATTCTCCAATTTTCCTTTCTCCAAACTTTCTCTCTTTGCTCTAAAAGATAGTTTTGTGCTATATGGCCTAGATTGTCGCATTTGTAACATTCTAGACTATACTTTGAAAGAGGAGCAAAGGAGTTATAAGTCCTGTTTTGGTCTTGTTTCTTAATATCAATAATCTTATTTTGATAGTTAGACCTTGACATCTTGCAATGTTTTGCTTGATGACCAAAATTTTTGCAAAAGAAGCAATGACTAGAAAAAGAGTTTGATACATGTTAGGATAAGCTTCCGTTGATGTGATATTCCTTTCAAAAAGGCACTGCTTCTCATTTATTGGATGAACTTTGTTTCCTGCAAGGTTAGAATTATAAGATCTTTTAAGGACATTAATAAAACTTCTAGGCTTTTCTTCATGATGATCATTGGTTTCTTCCTTCAAATTAGAAGATTTCCCGATATAGCCAAGTCCAAATTTGTCATGTAGTGGCCTTTGAGAGCTGAGAATGACATCTAAAGAATGGGAACTTTTCAAATTCTTGTTGCCTTTGTCGAACTCTCCTTTTAAGGATACAACTTTAGCTTCCAATTTTTTACAAGTCTCTTCCTTTTCCTTAAGCTTATTGTTCAACACTTCTAATTTTTTTAGCTTCTTCCTTTTCGGTTTTGAGAGAGATGATTTCTTGAGATGATTTTCCATTATTTTCCTAAGTCTCTCATTTTCTTCTATGGTACTAATCAATAGTTCTTTCACATTTCCTTCTACTTCTTCTTTACTTTCTTCTTTTTATGGATAATGTGTTTCATCTGTGAAGGCCATGACCAATACTTCACTGCGTCCACCATATTCTTCTTCTTCATCACAATCATCATTATCTTGTTTGGAGAAGAAATTATTTTTACTTGAGTCTTTCCTCTTAAAGGTTCTTCTCTTGGGTTCATCGTCATCATCAATGTTATCTTTAAAATGACACTTTGTTGCATAATGTCCTATTTTACCACATCTAAAGCAAATGATAGGTAACTTACCTTTGAGTTTGTATCATTTCTTCAGCTTCTTGACAAATTGTGACATTTCAGTATCAGAATCATCGTCATCGCAATCACAATTCTTCCCATTTCTTGATGTCTTAGATGCCTTGAATGCAATTTCCTTATGAGTTGAATTCCCTGACCTCATCTTGTATGTTGTGAGAATTCCATGAAGTTCATCCATTGATAGAGTCCAAATCTTTTAGTTCTTCTAGGCACGAACCTTGGCATCAAAACGATATGGAAGATATCTCAAGCCCTTTTGGACAATCATCTTTTCTTTGACTTCTTCACCTAGGCCTTTGAGACAGTTGACTACTTCATCTACTTAGAGAAAATAAGCAGTAATATCTTGTTCATCATTCATCCTAATACTTTCAAACTGCCTTTTGTAGGTTTAAAGCTTTGCCTTTTTTACCTTGCCATCTCCTTCATAAATATGCATGAGATTATCCCACATATCTTTGGCTATTTTAATACCCATAGCTTTGGCGAATTCTGAATCTGACAGGCCACTTGCTATAGAATTCAAATCCTTTGCATTTACCACATATGCTTTCTTCCTGTCCAGATCTATTGGAAGAGGAGATGGGATCTTGTATATCCATCTATGACAGATTGCCAAACTTCGACTCCAAGAGACATTAAGTAGTACTCCATTCTAACCTTCTAGAAGGCAAAATTTGTTCCATCAAATTAGGGAACCTTAGCATCTTTATTTGCCATTGTGATTCAAAAATCCTTCTTCCAGTTGTTAGGTTGATCTTGAAGAACCTAGCTCTGATACCAATTGTTGGAAATATTGGGGGGGTGAATCAGTGTTTCTTTCAATCGTTATATCATACCAATTAAGGTTTTATCACTAATTAAACCAGAACATAAGAAATACAACAAGAAAATAATTTTATTGATGAATGAAGTGAGGACTCGAATCCTCTTAAAAAAATTCATGGTCCAACCTATACAATAGAATCTCTAACTTCTTCAAGGCTCCAACCTAGGCTCTCTCAAGGCTCCAACCTTGAATGAAGACTCCAATCCTCACGATGATCCAAGCTCCAACTTGGTCTCTCACAAGGCTCCAACCTTGAACTAAATTTCAATAAGGCATCAACCTTTCACTGATTTAAAGACTTCAAACACTAACCCAAGTTTGCTCTCAACCTGGTGCAAACTTTGCTCATATACTAATCCAAAGTCACCTCATAGACTGATCAAGGTCTACTATAATCATGTCTTCAAAATAGTTTCAAGCCTACTCCAAAACTGAGGATACGTCAACACTCTACAAAGTTAAATTTTTTGTCACAATATTATGTCACAAGACACAGTCATAGGTCTGAGTCTACAACAATCAAGGATTTGGGTCTCCCATGATCAAGTCTGTCGAGATACTATTGTCTTCCACAGTTCGAGTTTCCACAATCTTTCACAAACCACAATTAGCCACGGTCTGAGTTTCCATAGTTAGCCACGGTCTAAGTTTCTACACTCTATCACAGGCCTGAAATAGGCTGAGTTTTAGATTGGATTTTGTGCCACAAGGAGGTAGAAGTAGTACCTTAAGGACAATCCTAATTTTGCTCCAAAAGACGCTGCAAAAAAGGATGAATTCCAATAGAAGATAGCTTTCAAAACTTATCAAAATAGTACTCCAAGAAGCCTTAATCAAAATAGAGATAGGAAACCAAATCTTGTTCCTTCAAACAACTCCTAGGTTCATGAGATATGAACCTCCTTGTTCACTTCCTCTGTTTTGAATCTTTTTTGCTCCTTGACCGAGTTGATCACCAAATTTGGAGGCAAAAAGACTCGTATTTATACAAGTTTAATCACTGAACCATCACAACTGTTTAGGAGAGGGGGGTGACTTACGTTTATGTAGGCTGACTTGACAAAGATAAAAGATAAGTATTTTCTAACATGTAAATTCAATTACTCTTCAACGAGGAGGGATTGGGAGGCAATTAAATACTCATTGGAAAGGGCTTAAAGTCCTCTTTAAGCCTATGTGAATTTTATCTTCATTTGAACAGCCTTTGACATCAATAACAATTAATTTCTCCAACATGTCAGTTCAAAACGCCATGGGTAAAATAAATAAAAAACAACCATGTTATGGATTGGTGTAGCTCAAACCAAGTGCAGCCTTCAAGTGATTTTGACAACTTAGATTCCACTAGGTCATGGTTTCTTAGTTAAAAGCTAGTCCTGCAAATCACAGACAAACTAGCAAACAAAGAAAAAGATTTGTAGAGTGCCTCATGTCATTGGCACAACTATATGGTGAGACCGTGATGATTGAAAATTTGTGAACTTGTGTAAACCTTTTAAGTCACATTAATAGCACATATGCCTAGTAAAAATGAGATCACATCTGAACCCAAATAAAAAACAATAAATAAACCAAGTAAGATAATAAAAAGAAGAGTATTTTCCTTGGTCAAATTTCCACCAAAATACAATATTAAATCTCCGTTGAATAGAGATGTATGTATGTCATATAAACAATTACAAGATGCAAAGAATTTAGGTGAAACAAAAAGCAAAAAACATGTAAAAGAGATAAGTTTTTATAATTTGGCGCAAAAAAAGAGTGGGGAAAGCCAATCAACAAACATATTCACACTACAACTTGTAGATAATCAACCAAATAATCATTATTAGATAATCAACCAAATAATCATTATGATAGTAAAAAGCCGCCATACTTTTATGACCACTCCTATTGACATAAAGAACATAGCAAACTAGAATATATACCACTTCCTTGTGACTTCTCTATTGAAATAAGGATCATGGTACAGTAAAACTTACAAGATTCACAATTTTAAACACATCCAACTCACTAATGGACAATTTACAAGAAAACATGTAAAAGGATACTAACTCAAATTTAAACCTCCATGGACATAGAACCCTCCTTGACTATAAATTAGCCTTGTTTGACGGGAATCATATGCAACATTAATTCAATAAAGGCAAATAACATAGGAATTTATGTTCAAGGAGAGGCTTCTGCGCTCTTAACAACTGAGGCACCTGAATGCTTTAAAATTAAAACTTGTCAAGGAACAATGGAGACAGTTGTTTATATTTGGTTTATAGGCAGTGGGTTGAATGTTGAGCATACACTGAAATCTGATATTTGTATCTCCGCCTGTCCTTCCATTGATCTCTATATATTCATCTAATGATTGGTTCATTCAGTATATAGATTTTTTTTTGCCTGTTTGATCATCGGTTCTACATATCAGCAGAAGATAGGAAACTACTGACATAGAAAGAATAGAGGGGTAAACGTGGACAGCACTGGGATGTACATAAACTTACAAAAAAATTATTGAATAACGAGGAAAAGAAAATGCATAAGTTTTACAACGAGGAAGCGCATTTGTCCAGGAAATTTTTCTGGGAGCCTGAAATCAGACTGCGGTGCTTCCCCTCTTAACTACAGGTACAATATACATACATTAATACCGGCCCATGATCTGTTCAGGTGCCCTGAATCAGTATATTTGTTCTATTTGAGGCAGCTTTGAAGTTGATGGTGAATAAACAAGGGCTCGTTGGTAAGCCACAGGTAACGTCAGGAGTTTTTTCACTTTCCCAACATATGCACGCTTTGTAAAGTTATCATAGTCATTTGCTTCAATTGCATCTAATATCTGGCGATAAAGGATCAGTGAAGCCCACACCTGCAAGCAAAGAAAACACGTGATTTTTTTGCCAATGTAAAGTCCCAGCATAAAGAAATTAGCTTTCTCCATGAAATGGCAATCATTACCGGCCATCTACTGGCTTTATCGAGCTCTGTAACACCTTTTTCTGCTTCATCAAAAAACTTCCTGGCCCTTCTTATCTGATCTTTCATGAATGACCTCCATTTGTCTGTGACCTTCCCAGAAAATATATCTTCATCTGATAGGCCGCTCTGTGCAAGCTCATCTTGAGGAAGGTATATCCTGCCACGACGAGCACTGAATAACAAGAAGGCATATATATGTCAATCGGCCGAACAGAGTATAAATAATAATAATTGGAAAGAAGCTGACCTGTTAAGACATGCTTTTTAAAATATGATAAGGCCTGATTGATTGATCGCCTTGGGCTGATTTTGTTTGATGTAAGAAGTAATTGAGGATCTAGGTAAAAGAGGCATATTAAATTATCCTGATTTTTGCCCCATGGTGATGGCCTATCTGCAGCCAGGCCTTTTGCTATATGATTTGTACATGATATTTTATTAATAGGAAACATGTATGACAAGGATAGAACACTAACTCTTCTCCAACATCCCGCAGTATGTTTGTGAGTTGATTTGCAATTCCCAAAGCTAATGCAGCACTATAAACATCTTCTGTTGTCGCATGTGAGTCTTGTGAAATACCCATTATAGGAACACTCATCAACCCAACTGTTCCAGCCACATAATAGCAGTAAAGATAAAGCTCATCAAAGTTCTTGTAATGTGACTTCCTCAAGTCCATCCGCATCCCCTCAATCATATCTCTAAATGGCTGAAACAGACAGCAGGCAATGTATCAGACAGGCCCACAGAAGGCAAGCAATAAATTTTCTCCATCAAGAGGAAATTACTGATGAGATCATATTGTTGGAATAAAAAGGAAGATAGAGGCATTCGTTTTCTTTGCAGAATAAATGGGTGCCAGCAGCACTAAGGTTCAGCTCTATTCTACTCCACTAAGATAACCTTTGACTATCTCACACGATGAAAGACAAACCACCAGGCAAAATTTGTTCAGTACTTTGGCATGTTCTACGACACTTTGAGTATAGGTCTGAGAATCATAACCTGGATATCAACAGGAAACTTTGAAACTGTATCTGATAAAGCTGCATCCAGCATATCATATGGATGACCATTAAAGAGGTCCTCTAGCCTCTCTTCCCATCGATCTAGAGCCATTGGTGTTATGTGCGAAGCATTAGGACCGTCAACAAGTTCATCAGTCCTCCTACACCACACTGTATATCAAAGAAAACATGTCAAATTAGGATACAGACCATTATAAGACTTTTTCAATTCCAGAAGAAATCACAAAATTAGGCCCGAAACGCCACCAAGAAATGGTTCTTGAACAACTGAAGCAAAGAGGTGGGCAGATCCATTTTGCAAAATACAGTAATGGCATAACCTGATCAGAAACAAGTAAGTGATATCACAGCTAAGATAAATACAAATCTGCACAGTCGGCACTTTAAAATAATAATAATAATAGTAGTAACAATGATAATAAGATATGGTTCCCAGAACTAGATATTTAAGGGTGTGACGATCAAGAATTTAGAAATCAAACAATCAGTTCTTGACTTCAAACAAGCTGGGGGCATTAATAAATTGGATTAAATCCAGGCCCCAGAACTATAATAATAATAGTAGTAGCGATAAAAAATAAGAAATAGTGCCCAAATGTACATATATAAGGGTGTGACAATCCAGAATTTCTAGATCACGCAATCAGTTCTTAACTTCAAACAACCTGGGGATTATTAATAAATTGAATTAAATACAAGCCCCACAACTATAACCAGGTAGAGATGCAGTAAAGCTACGCCCACAGACAGGAAAATGGTTAGTAAAGGTTCTTATAAAACATCAGCAGAGATTTTGCTCCATGACAAACTTCGAACTTATATTAACATCCATGAAACCAAAACACGTTAGACACATAAAATGTATCTAGAAACACACAAAACGGTAAATAGGACCCATAACGTGTTTGCTAATAATTCAGACGATATTGAAGAAAGTTCCCACCTATATTAACGGAAAAAGGAGGTAATAAAATTATTTATAGTAATGTACTCATCCCACAACTTGAAAATTCTGTAGTTTTTCCTCCTTAGGATGTATCTCGGTTGCCATATTCATGAGTATGGCTCACAAGTGCTCGCAAGGCAAGTGTGAACCTGGGATCAGTATTTAGCTCAAGAGTCAATACTCCCTATACTTGCAAGTGTTGGCAAGTACTCGCAGCATATGCAGAGAATACTAAGTCAACACTGCCATACTTGTCAATAAGTTATTCTGCAACAGAAATGAAATTCTTTTGCACATTTTTTAATTTTGTTACTGCAAGTATGCTGAAACAACTGCCTCCGTGAGGACAAGAACCATAACTATATGATATGTGCTTGCAAAAAGAAATTTCTTACAATGGCAAAATAGATTCTCCTCCCTCATCCACCCATGCCACAAGAACTTTCATGGAAGTCATCCCCATCACTTTTTCTTATATGGTATTAGGCAATAGATCTAAAAGTAGTACTTTTCAATTTCTATCTCACCCAAGTTCCAGATTTGACAGATTCTTACCCCCAATTACTCTCAGTATTTTAATCTTTCAACTATAGTAGCAAGATTCAGTTGTACTGGTCTTCGCTGTATGGAAATTCAGCAGCAGTACAAAAGTTGGTGAGTTTTTGGTACATGTATATGGTACGGTCAACTAACTTTTGAGAGACTTTGTTAATATACCTCATGTATTTGATACACATGGTCCCGTAACAACACCCTTTCCCCCCAACACACCAAAAAAAGAATACCTCATGTATATGATACACATGGTCCCGTAACAACACCCTTCCCCCCCAACACACCGAAAAAAGAATACCTCATGTATATGATACACATGGTCCCATAACAACACCCTTCCCCCCCACACACACCAAAAAAAAGGAAGAAAACATCCCAGAAACCTAAATCATAAAGACCCCTCAAAAGACGCCCCAAAAATCTTTAAAAAGTTTAAAAGTTCATAAAGACCCCAACAAATATGAATTAAGTCATCAAATTTTAGCAGAAATAACTATTTTCTCTGATTCATTGAGCATTTCTGAGGCCAAAATTCTTCTAAAAAGTAGAGCAAAATGCATATTTTTGTATTGAGATACTGTCATATTAGAGCTGTGCTGGATTTTCTCACTGGATATTTTTTTCTGTACCATAACATATTTATATTCAAATCTTGCTATATACTTTCAACATTATGACAAAGTTCATGAGCTGCTTTCCTCATCATGAGATATTCCCATTCAAATGTGCTTGTATTTTATACTTTTTTCAGTTGACATTTTTGGTACAAATCTGTTCCTTGTTGATGATGATTTTATCCCACAAATTGACTTAAACTTTGTTGGTCTCATGGTGTTGGCATTGATGTCAACTTAGGATGTCTACCTAAGGAATCAATTGTATTGGCATTGATGACAACAAGTTTGGAGGATTTGTCATGATGATCAGAGGCTCGATGATGTGTTACTAAGGTGTGTCTGATGTTTGCAGAGGCAGTTTGGAGGATTTGTCATGATGATCAGAAGCTCGATGATGTGTTACTAAGGTGTCTGATGTTTGCAGACGCTCTACAAGTCTTTGAGAAGCATCGAGGACGAATGGGAAAGTTCTGGGCAAAGAGGAGGTGATTTTCCATGAGTTAGGGCATCTTCTCTGGAAGACAGTTACGCACAAAGCAAAGATAGCAGCATCTTTGCCGGGAGCCCACACTATCCCCACGATGATTGTCTCTAGGAGCCAGTTCAATCCTCCCAATGATGCTTGTAGGTGAAAAATTCCAATTTGTGTGCACACATAATTTACCATGAGCATTTCCCAAGGTATTTGCCCAAGGTTTTTGATGGTTTAGAGTTGAATTGAGTTGGTCTACATTATAAAAGGTGATCAAATCAAATATAATGAGGATTAGTGCTTTGTATTGATCGCATCTTTCATCACTGGTAAAATGTTGGAGTGTGCAATAGAAGGGGTTACACAGTGAAAGAATGTGATCTAATGTATTGCAGATAAAGTGCAAATCAAAGGTCAGATTTGGAGCAATATTGCAAACATGTTGAGAGTGCCTATGGAGAATAGATCATCAGAATTTGTATGCAGATGCTAGTATTATGTTGCTGCTGATATGGAGAACAAAGTATTGTTGTAGCTGTTGGAGTTGCAGATCAGAGATCAGATTGCTAACGGTGTGTTGCAGGAATGTTTAGCTGAGGATACCATGTATTTTTGTAGCAATCAAATGCTACATATATTGTTGCTATTGTATTGTCATTGAGATTGTGGATTTTATTGTTGTTGTTGGGTTGTATGAGTGTGTTGTCTTGTCAAGAGTATGATGTTGCTGTTTGAGTTTGAGTTTGATGAGCATATTTGATTGTGTGAGCCGATCTATTGTTTGAGCTGCAGAGAGGCATATGTTGCAGTGAGTTTGTATTCAGTTGTATGAGCATAGAGGATGTTGTGAGTCCAGTATGAAAATGCACGAATGTGGCTCACAAACATTTGATTGTAGATAGCAGTGGATCTAGTATGAAACATTGTGAAATGAGGTCCACAAGAGGAGCTTGAAGGTTGGGGCGTTCAGTGGGCATGTGGTGGTTTGCGAATTCAAGGTGTAGCAGCATCCTTTAGGTAGAGGCCTGAGAACTTGGGAGTGGTGGCTTCCGTCGAGTGTTGGCTAGATAGACTATTGGGTGTTAGGGCATCCAGCAGGTGGTGGCTTGCAAAGTCATGGGAGTGGTGGCTTCCAGCAAGTAGTGGCTTGCAAAGTTATGGGAGTGGTGGCTTCTAGTAGGTGGTGGCCTACAAAGTTCAGGAAGTGGTGACTTCCGACAAGTTGTCGCCTAAAGCAAGGGTTTCTCATGTGATTAGGAAGTTGTGGCTTGCACGCGGTAGTGGCTAGTGCATATGATGTACGAAGAAGATTTTTAATAATAATAAAGAAGCAGAATAAGACAACGCAACTGTGGTTTTTCCCAGTTGGGTTGTCCGCCTAACATTCGGCGTCCTCATGTGTATGATTGATATGTTATGCATTGCTGTTCTTATGGTTATTTGATTATTAGTATGTTCTTGTTCATATAATTCACATGTTATGTTCCGCTAATGTTTAATGTGTTGTTGATTATTTAATGAATGATTCAGTTAATTATGAAAGAAAGGCAAAAACTAGTATAAGTTGACCATAGAGCACAATACTGATTCAACGCCTCCCCCCCCCCCCCCCCCCATCTCAGTATTGTCCACACTTCCAACAAACTTCTCTCCCAAATATGCCTTTAGCCTTTCTTCTTCACATGCCACCTCTATTATGCAATTTTCCATTATTTATTTTCCCATGTTCCTATTCTTCTTCAAGATTCTCCATAAAGGACTTCTTGGTAACCTATTGTTAGCCATAATGATCACTCTTTTTTTCAAACTTTGACTCAACTCTTTATTCCATATATTTGATTCTACAAAGGGAAATTCGTAGGATCTCTTCGTCATCTTGAAAAGCCTTGTGATCAGCACCTTTTTCACCTTACACATATTGCTCCCAGTAAGTGTCGGCATTGTACTTGCCCAGCCTTTACACTCATAAAGAACATATTTGATTAGAACATTGAATACTAATAGGATTCTTATAGTATTCCAATCCCAACTTTTCACCTTACAGCAGATGTTCTGAAAGGCATAATGTGTTAAAAGGACTGGCATTTCATACTTGGAGAATGCATTATAAGAAAGCAAACTGTTAAAGAAAGGGTTAGTGTGGAGTGCAGCCGCACTCAAACCTTGGGGATGTTTCGAGTCTTGACCCTTGAGCTATGTACTGTGAATCACCTCCACCACACTCTTAGGGAAAGAAGTGGAATAAAGCAAATTGTTAAAGAAAGGATTAGTATGCAATGCATCTCAAGTCAAACCTAGAGATTGTTTTTACCCTTAAGCTTTGTACTGTGAATCCCTCCACCATACTATAAGGAAACAAATTATGACAATCCTAGGCCTCCCATAAACGTCCCATGTTGTGCCCCTAGCACAACATAATATATGTATTATGTATAGCATATAAAATGAACCTTCCATGGGGTTCTATGAATCCTTAGGGGATAGTTGAGCCATATAAGTCAATGTAATGGGCCAATAATGTCATTTTATATGGTCATACATGTTATTAGATGACCATAATAGATATGCCTGGGTGTGTAAGTCATTATATCTATAAATAGATCATTTCTACGTCATTGCAAGACGTTGTTCACAATTATTTTGCAATAACCTTATCATGTTTCATGAAATTTCAGGTGTAAGGCATGGTATACCTATTTTGGGTCCCCTGTACACCTTTCTAAAGTAGGCAATGTGCAGCCCATCACTTTTGGAAGCAGTGTGGTTCTCTTATGTTTTGTATCTTGCACATAACTGATGATATTTGAGCTAGTTATAAATATTAAAGATATTTTATGTATATTTCATGATATTTCTGTTATTTTGGATATATTCGTCTATAATCTCCATTTTGTGCCATTTGGAGCATAACAAACAGAATCAGAGATGCAATTCTCAGACCTACACCTTAGACCCAAATTGAGTGCCAATTAATTTCTTGGAAAGAAGTTGCTATTAGTATTTCTAGCTTAACTTTCAGTGTATTTGGAAATACAAATCTCGGAGATCTTGTATCCACAATTTAAGTTTCAAATCTAGTCATGAAGAATTGACAAAAATAATATGTTGCAATAAATTATGCACTGTGAAAATTCTGAAAACCGGAATCCTATTGCAGAAACTGGAAATTATTCTCCTAATTGTTAATTTTATTTAACAACTTATTCACTGTTTCCTACAGCAAATACTGAATAACTCACACTGCAACCTACACAAATAAAACTATAGAAGAATAAGCGCTGGAACTTGGAAGAAATGCTAGCACACACATAAAATAACATAGTTATTTTTGGACAAATGTCCCCGGAAAAAACCCAACTTGGGAAAACCGGTGCAGCAGTTGAGGGTTTTAATATTAAGCAGCGGTGAAATAGTCCGAGTACAACTGGATGCAAAAACTGGCAATCCTACATAAAAATACTGGCAAGAAAAATCTAGTGAGGAAATCTCCTCACTCCACAGGCAAATTCGGGCTCTGACCTCAGCTCAAAGTGAGTTGTCCAAACTGGCTCTGCGTAGTTACTACATCACCCTAGCGCAATCCCTTCTGCACTTAATTCGAACCAGCTTCTCCTCAAGCCGTTTGGTCTGTTGTTGTCTGGGAAATGTCACTCCTGGCCTCCGAAACCTCTCTCCAGCTTCTAGCACTGAAACTCGTCTTTCCCTAGCATAATCGAAACTGCCTCTAGAGGCTAGTGCGTTGCCCCAGTGTCAACCTCTCTGTGGCTCTTTTGCCTCTCCGTAAATGCACTCACTGGATCTAGAATCCTTCCTCCAGCTTCACTGTCTCTGCCCCTCTGTCACTGCGTCGATCTCACTAGCTCTCTATGTGGCAACTGGTTGCTGCTATTCTAGAAATCGATCTGCTCATGAAATCGAACTACTGAAGTGTCTTCTCCAAGCCCCATCTACTTCTTCTTATAATCCTCTGTTGAGACTTCAACGACCAAGATTAGATCTTAATCAATGGGTAGGATTAACTTGAAGTCGATCTGTGTGAGTTTCTAGAACATTCACCTTGACTTAATTAATTCTGATTAATTAGTCATATTCCCTAAGTTTAGACTTAGGAAATATTTAAAAACTGACTAATAATCTTATTAAGTCATTTCTAGGTGGAATTTCCAAAAACGATTTATGGGTTTTGGAGATCTCATGTATTCTAGCCTCTCCTCAAAATTTCGTGGGTAGAACACATCCAATGCTACAAAAACTAACACTCGCTCATAGCGAGGAATGTGTTCTAGTGCTCTACTGCTCATCCTGTAGCAGCACCCTGTCTCTGCATCATCTCCTATCATGTTGCTGATGTCTGGATGCTACTGCCCACTAACTACTGCGCAACTCTGATATCTGTTGCATCTGTGTTGCTGTGACCCTGCTGAACTGCTGCCAACAATGCATCTGCACTGCAACTCCCTCTTCATATGTTGTTGTTGCAACTGCAACATCTACAACTGAAAAGCATCCTAAATACTGAATCAACTATGATCAGTATGATGCATCTGTCGTCCGAGTCTTTGGCTGCTGCTAGTATCTACGTTGTCATTGAGGAATCTGCGTTGTTGCTGACTCTGCATTGTGCCACCTGCGTTGTTGCCAACTCTGCACTGCACTCCCTAGCATTTCACTGCTACTAGACTTTGCATCTATCACTCTGGCATCTGACTACATCTACTACCAGTAATCCATCCTGCTACTAAATATTGTGGGCTCCCGTAGCAAGGTACTAATCCAAGAGGTGTACCTCCTCAAGGATCTTGCCCATCTGTAGCACTTTGGGGCTACAGCATCAAGTCACCCAACTTCAATCCTAGGGGTATGTCAGCAAACATGGCAAAGTCTTCCTCCAGCCTGAAGGACAGCCTATCGATCTCTATTGATGCTGCCTACTGGTCCTGCTTGTCCTCCTTGTCCTTCTTCCTGAGAGGACACTGGATATTGTAGTGACCAAGCTCACCACATCTGAAGCACTTGACCTTCGATAAGTCCTTCTTCTTCCTCCTTTGCTCCCCCTGTCCCTAACTAGGACCCTTCGATGCGAGGGCCACATTCTCCTCCTCCTTCACCTGCTTTGATCCGCTGTTGTTGCCATTGATGGAGCTCTTTAGAAGAGCTCGCCTCAATTCCTCCTATTGCAAATCGGCCCACATCTTGTCCCACCTTGGTAAGGTATCTCAGCCCAAGATACTTTGGACGAATACCTACCACTCCTCGGAGACATTGTTTAGTGTCAACCTCACAAGCTCTGTGGGTTGAGGCATTGCCCCAACAGCTGACAACTAATCTCGGACTCTTGAATCTTGGTGAGGAAGGGGTCTATGCCTTCCCCCTTCTGCATCCTGATGCATCTCAGCGTCTCCTCTAAGTACATCTTCCATTGCTCGGAAATGCCCTGGTATAGCGTGGAGAGAGTCTCCCACGTCTCTTTGGTCGTTCCCTTGGCCGCTATGTGTGAAACAATGTGATCTCATACTCCGTCTAGGATCAGCATCTTCGCCCACGCCATCTTCTTTTTGTACTCCTTCAGCTGATCTGCATCCTGGGGAACTGTTATCACTTGCATCAATATATGGCTTCAAGCCATATTCATCTAGAAGGAAGGACATCCTTGACTTCCAAATGACATAGTTGGAAGCCCATCCAACCTGTCCTAATCACGAAGCCCAACAGTGGCCATCTCAACAAATGTCGAAAATCTCCTCTTCCCTTCTGCTCAGCTATTCGCACTCCCTTCTAGAGTGAGAAAATATGCTCACAACAATTGTTGATTTGCAAGGAAAATCGAACTTCTTGAGACTAGAAGTTCCCTGAGGAAAAATTTTCCCTCAGTGTGTGCTCTTCTTCCTTCCACCTGACGCTAGCTCTGCTCTAGCAAACTACTGCAAAACTACTGCGTCCAGCTAGAGATCTGCTCCACAAAAATACTGAGTTGCTCCCTCTACCTCTCGAATCACTCGATCTGGAGAGGTCAAATGTTTTTGTCCCTTCACTCAGAAAAATCAAATCTCCCCAAGTAACTCGGCCTCTTGGCAAAGTGACTGCGTTGCCCCTGGGAGTTTTGATCTGTTGTCCACAATGAACAACGAAACTCCTTCTGTCTTTGCTACTGAGCTCTCAGGCTGATCAACTGCGCTCTGATACCATGTGCAAATTCTGAAAACTAGAATCGTATTGCAACAGCTAGAAATTATTCTCCTAATTGTTAATTTTGTTTAACAATTTATTTATTGTTTCCTACAACAAATACTGAATAATTCACACTGCAACCTACACAAATAAAACTGCAAAAGAATAAACACGGGAAGAAATGCTAGCACACACATAAAATAACACAGTTATTTTTGGACAAATGTTCCCGGAAAAACCCAACTTGGGAAAACCGGTGCAACCGTTGAGGGTTTTAATATTAAGCAACTGTGAAATAATCTAAGTACAACTGGATGCCAAAACTAGCAATCCTACAAAGAAATACTGGCAAGAAAAATCTAGTGAGGAAATCTCCCCACTCCACAGGCAAATCTGGCCTATGACCTTAGCTCAAATTGGCTCTGCGCAGCTACTGCGTCACCCTAGCGCAGTCCCTTCTATTCTCAGTTCGAACCAGCTTCTCCTCAAGTCGTCTGGTCTGTTATTGTCTAGGAAAATGCCTATTCTGGCCTCCGGAGAGACATTTCGCACATGACAAAAATTAGGGCAGAAATCTCGCACGTGGCAGAATTCTCCCTCCTTTGACCTTCACTCTATCTCCTTTGACTTTTGTTCTTCTTTCTTGACTCTTCACTGGTTTTCTTTCTCTTCTTAGCACAGAAATCGAATTTGTGAGTGAGTGAGTAAATGAGGTCAAGTTGCATTGTATATATACACATCTAGGAGGTCGAATGGGTCTCCCAAGCCAACTTGGTCTTGTGGGGAAAAAATACTCTTTTTGACTCAAAATAAAATTTTATTTTTTTACAAAATAGTCCAAATGGGATTTTGACTCATGAAAAAAATTATTTTAACTTCAATAAACCCTAGAAGCATGAAGAACATGCTTTAACTAGAAAATAATAATAATAATATTTTTTTCTTTTTCTTCTTATTGTTTTTTCATGAAATACGTAATGATACAAGTACAATGATAATTATGAAGACGGAACCTAGTTACATTTCCAACACTAGTAAGGTGAGAGAACAAGTTTACAATCAAAATCGGTCAATCATCCATATCACCCCCCTATCCATACTAAATGCCCAAAACATTAAGTAAAAGCACTCTATTGCAAAATGATCAAAGTGCATGTTGCCGGATTGCTTACACACCTATGTTAATGTGGGAAAAATCCTCAACCCCACTAGGTGTGGCCTCGATGGCAAAACTTAGAGAAGGGGTTGTTACCTAATCCTGACTCCCTCCATTTCGGCTCTCTCCCAGCTAAAGCCAAGTGGGGTAGACCCTATGGAAGATTCTAAGGAAGAATTGTTATACTACCAAGTTCATCCCTGAACTTAGTAAATTTTACTCTGCAAAGAGGTTTCGTGAAAATGTTGGAGATTTGATCTTCTGAAGGACAATAAATTGGCTTGAGGACATCTTTGGCAATGAGAGATCTGATATGATGATACTTAGTGTCCACATGCTTTGTCTTTGAATGAAAAACTGGGTTCTTGACAAGCTTGATGGCTGACTGGCTGTCAATGAATAAGACGTTGCTTCTGCCTAAGAAATGTCGAAGTCCTGCAAAATTCTGCGCAACCAAACAATTTCACATGCTGCTTCCCATGCTGAAATGTACTCTGCTTCTACTGAAGAAGTGGCCACTGTAGCTTGTTTCTTACAACTCCAAGACACTGCTGCTGACCCCATGTTCATTAAGTAACTTGATGTTGATGCTCGATCATCAATACCTCCAGCAAAGTCGGCATCTGAAAATCCACCAAGTACAAAGTTTTTAGTCTTTGTGTAAAGAAGACCAAAATCTTTTGTTCCTTGGATATATCGAAGAACTCTTTTGGCGGCATTCCAATGGTTGTCTCGGGGTTCCTGCATAAAATGTGAAAGAATATTGACTGCATAAGATAGATCAGGGCAAGTATTTGTCAAATAAATCAAGTTGCCAATCAACTGTCTATAAGTAGTGCTGTCCACCATGTCCCCCCCTTCAAATTTTGAAAGTTTCAAGTTTTGCTCCATGGGGATAAGAACGGGCTTACAATCTTGCATTCCAAATTGCTGAAGAACCTCTGCTGCATGCTTACTCTGAAAAATGAAAATATGATGTGGACGTTGGAAGACTTCAACTCCAAGATAGTAGTGAAGTAATCCCAAATTTGTCATCTTAAAACCTGCATGTAACTTCGTTTTCACCTGTGTAATATGATCATCATTGTTTCTAGTAATGATCAAATCATCTACATACATAACAAGAATCACCAGATATTTACCCTGTTGTCGCACATACAAAGTATCATTAGATTCACTGCATTGAAAACCAACTTTCCTAAGGTATTCATCCATTTTTGCATACCAAGCTCGGGGAGCTTGTTTTAACCCATATAAAGCCTTGATCAATTTGCAGATTTTATGTTCCTGCCCTTTAATTTCAAAACCTGGTGGTTGTGTCATATACACTTCTTCCTGTAAATCCCCGTTGAGAAAAGCACTTTTTACATCCATTTGATGAACTTTCCACCCTTTCTAAGCGGCCAATGCAAGTGTTAATCAGATGGTGTTCCATTTCGCTGTAGGAGCAAAAGTTTCCTCATAATCAATGCCTTCCTGCTGCACAAAACCTTTAGCGACAAGTCTTGCTTTATACTTTTCAAGTTCTCCCTTTTGGTTGTACTTAATTCTGTAAACCCATTTGCATCCTATGGGTTTAACATTTTGAGGACAATCAACAAGTTTCCAAGTGTTGTTATCAATTACTGCTTGATATTCTTCAATCATAGCCTGTTGCCATTCTTTATGTTTTACTGCTTTGTTGTATGTGAAAGGTTCAGTAAAATCATTTGCTATCAATGCAAAATTTCCTTCACTTCTTTGTGACTTCCTTGTTCCTGTTTTATTCTGCTCATCAGGCCTTACATCTTTCAAAAGTTGAACTACCCATTTTGGTAGTTGATGCTCACTTGTTTGAGATTCTGAAAAGTCACCATCATTGTAAAGGGGATTAATGTAAACTAATGTTCATCGATCAGTTGAAGATTCTAGAGAATCACTGTCAGAAGAATTGCTACTGCTTGGAGATGCAGATGAACTGCTGGAAGATCTAGATGGTATTGTTGAAGTAGAAGGACTTGATGAATCATCTTTAGATGAAGGAAAATCAAGTTCATACCAATTTGGTGAATTCGGTTGACTTTGCATATTTCCTTTTCTTTGACTGCCTTTAGTTTCTAACTTTTGAAGAAGACTTTCTATTTCTTCAGCACTCTTACTCTCTATTTCATCAAAAATTACTCGCTGCTCACAATAAATTTTCCATTGGTCAAAAGACGGTACCCTTTCTTCTCATCAGAATATCCAATCATTGTGCATTTCAAACTTCTTGAGTCGAGCTTAATTCATTTTTCTTTCGGAACTAAGGCATAACATACTGATTCAAAAACTCTAAGATGTTTAACTCGAGGTTTGAAACCAAACCAAGCTTCATAAGGTGTGATTCCGTCTAAAGAAGCAGTTGGAGATCTGTTTCTTAAGTAGACAGTTGTATGAATTGCTTCTGCCGAATATGTTGGACTTAACCTTTTGAAAGTTAACATAGATATCGCCAATCCTAACAAGGTGCAATTCATTCTTTCTACTACTCCATTTTGTTGTGGAGTGTAAACATTTGTAAGATGTTTTCTTATGCCATTACCGCTGCAATAAGTTTTGAATTCATTTGAAGTGAATTCTCCCCCATTGTTTGTCCTAAGAGTGCCAATCTTTTCTTTGACTTCATTTTCAACAAGTTGGCGAAAAATTTTGAACTTTTCAAATGCTTCTGACTTTTGCTTCAAGAAATAAACCCAAGTCATTCTACTGAAATCATCAATGAATAGTAAGAAATATTTGCAACCACTGAATGAGTTTGTAGTGGTCCACAAACATCACTGTGAACTAGTTGTAGCAGCTTGTTTGCATGCCATGAACTTGTTGGAAAACTTTCTCGACTTTGTTTTCCATAAATGCAAGCTTCAAATTTTGCATTTTCCTTTTTGAAAGTTGGAAGTCCCTTAACCATCCTTTGTTTTTGCAATCGAAAAAGACTATCAAAATTTAAATGTCCATATCTTACATGCCACAATCTTATAGGTGAAATTCCTGTAGTCACTGCCCCTGCAAAGTCAGAATGCCTTGGAATAACTGTCCCTTTCATCCTTAACAATTTTCCATCTTCATAACCTGTCATCACTGTTTGCAAGCTCTGTTTGACTGAATTAATCTTAACTAAGCCATCTTCCATAATTATCTCTATGGTTAAATAAGTCCAGATCTGATAGTCAATTGGATGTAGCTCAGGTGGTTGGGAGAAATGTTGTTCTCTTTCCCACCTGGGTTCAATCCCTGCATGTGACATTTTGAGGTCATAATGAGTATATCCTTGTAATTGTTTCAAGCCTTGTTGTCGAAGAGTCCCACGAGGACTTAAACATGTATATTCCTCATATAGAATATAAAAATATATCTTATAAAAAAATAAAGTTCAGATCTGAGCTATTTAATTTACAAAAACATAGGACGGCAGTTGGGCTTGAAAATTATATACAGAATTGTGTCTTTGAATGTACTTTACACGGGACATATCCCTCCATGTCATACCATGTAGCCTGGGATATTTTGAAATAGCTTTCTTGTGATAAAATAACATGAATCTGAAGCAGATTCTGTAAATTCTTGGAGTATCATAGGAGAAAAAAAGTGTGCATATTTTACTCAGAGCAAGTTTAAGGACAAGCACTCTCCAATAGTTGTAAAGCTTGATTAGAAATAATGTTTTATCTATTAAAATCCTCTTATTGGACATGGATATGCAGACAAATAGCAAAGTTGTTTAAACTTCAAATGGCCTACCACATGCCCAAGGTCCACCGTTGGTGGTAGCTGACACCACAGCTGCCATTAAGATAATGTATCCTAAATGATCATGGTACTCTATAGTATCAAGGTATCAGAACTGCTAGTATGAGTTTCAAGTGAATAATAAACATCAACATAGAGGAAACATCTGACTGTCAAAAAAAGTTTATCAGATACCGCTCTATTAAACTAGCATAATATATTGCAAAAAGGTCAAGATGTATGTAATTTGCACATTAATGAACAGAAAGGTTGTCCAATTTTCTAGTTGTGCAGCTCTGCATGACAATTATTTGGGATGTTCTCAGGAAAATGGACAAACTCTCTCACAAAGGAACTTATAAGTTATATCCAAAAGGTTTATTCTCAAAAAGACATAATCCAGATTAAAATGTTAATGGCCCTTCATGCCAAAACATTTTTGGATGTTGAGCAGGATGGTTACAAGCAATTGCAATATGACTAGATGTTATGTACCTAGCAATAGGGAATTGTGATTCTAAACATCTTGTGGTACCAATAAAATCTTGCTTGCTCTTCTCTAAAAAAGAATTGAGTGCTTTGCTGTGCACTGCTGTATCATATATATCAACTAGAAGTTAGGAAATCCTTAATTAGTTCATAAAACAGAAGGATCTTATGCCCTTTTTAATAAAGTTTCCTAATCTTTTATAATAACATATAGAATTGACTATTTTTCATTTACAATTACAATTTTAAGTTCTAGAAACTTACCATAAATTGCCCAGATAGCCCTTCGCCTCTCTGGTGTCATAAGTAGTGTTCCTGAAAAAAAAAAGACATCAAATGGATTATTCTTCTAAAATCAAGTTGAGCTGCCTGGAACTTCACAGAACAATAAAGCCTCTTGGCAATACCAACAAAATTTTAACCTTTCTGATTGACCATATTTAATTTCTTTTGTTCTATTTTTCCTATGCTCAAATAGTGCCTGACATAGAAGAAGCTCTTAACAGAATGGACACTGTTCGTGATATCAAAAAAACTTGACATATATTTATACCTATGTAGTTCTTTCTGCTTTTGTCCTAGAAGAAGCATTTTGCACACTCACATTGTACTTTTCTTTGCTGGATGTACTTTTCCAGTCCTATTGACCTACCTTTGTCATCATTTGTTAGATATTAATAAAATTATCTTATCTTATCATGACTAAATATGGTCATATAAGAATAAATGAGTAAAACATTGAAATTTCATTCAGCTTTTCACTCTGCTTGCTCTTTGCAGTGTTGCACTCAACTATGCCCTCCTACCTGAGTCAAATCTTTGATGGTTTTTCATACAGATCCTGTTATTTGGTCCATGCAGGTGGAAAGAAAGAGAGAAAGAAATTATATTGATGTACACAAGTGACCAAAATAAGCCAATAGAACTAGACGGTAGAGGAAGTCATAATGGCAATTGTGTGAGTACCAGAGGCAACTCTTAGGCGCAAAAATAAGTACAAATAAAGATAAAGAGTAAAAGGTAAACGCAAGAGGTAGAGGTAGGAAACAAATATAAAAATGTACTTCCCTGGGTAAGAAGCTAATTAATACACTTAGTACTACACCAGACCCAGAAGACCACCATTATCAACCATTGTAAAGGGACCAATATAAAGCCTAAGGTCCTTTGGGGAATTGCCCAGAGTGAGTGGACAATGCTAGATAGTCCAAGGGAGAAGTTGAGGGCTACCCACTTGAACTCTCCTAACATTTAAAGCAAATGAGAGGAACTTAGTGATGGACATTTCATTGCATCATAGCTGAGTTCTAGAATACGTATATCTCTGAGATCTTGCAACAAATGTGAATAATTTCTTGATAGAAGAAAGAGGGGACGCTATATCACCAACCCATTGCTCTCTATGTCCATGGTTGAAGTATCTACAAGGAATTTGAGATTTCCAATTTGCCAAAATAGGTTGGGAGAAAGAATTGATCAAGCTAGGGGAAGTGGCTCTCTATAAGTCTTGTAGGACCTGTCATATGAG